>CABFWB010005550.1:0-12208 GCA_902151455.1 Timema bartmani | reverse complement strand
AGAGGAGCAACACGACAGTTCACAGGTAGGAGTAGTGTCGTTACTAGTGAGAGGAGCAACACGACAGTTCACAGGTAGGAATAGTGTCGTTACTAGTGAGAGGAGCAACACGACAGTTCACAGGTAGGAATAGTGTCGTTACTAGTGAGAGGAGCAACACGACAGTTCACAGGTAGGAGTAGTGTCGTTACTAGTGAGAGGAGCAACACAACAGTTCACAGGTAGGAGAAGTGTAGTGAGACGAACAGTGTGACAGTTCACATTTTTGAGCTGACATAAGTCACTCACCAGTGTTCATACATAAGAACACAGCGGTATTTGATAAAGGGATTGCTGTTTCAAAACAAGGTTCTTGCCAAAATTAAAATGAGATGTATCAACATTTTTCTATAGGATTTAAAACATTTCATTTTAAGTTTTATAATTTTAAAATATGAAATGAAGTCATTTTCAAGAACGTTTCACACAAAATATCTCATTTTTGAGATCACAGTAAATGGTCAGAAACATATATCCAGCCTCAATTAGTTAAATCAAGAGTCACAACAGAATGAAACCCTCTGCTACAGTTGTAAAGCTAGGTTGAAAAGGATCATACTAGATTTCACACAAATTAAGGTTTTATTGTATATTTAAGTCCTAATAGTTGATATTTGTGTAGTAATAGTTAGAAGTATATTTTATTACATCATCAGCTCCATGGCGTTGTCAAGACAACTAACCAGCTATTGTAACTTCTCTAGCTGTTGTCATGCCGGTCGTGTCAAAGTGACTTTAGTCCTTGTGTGTTGCGAGATGATGTTAATCAACAATAAGTGTCATCTGAGGTGTTCATAATCTAAGCTTGTGTTACAAACAATACACACTCAAGCATTGGAAAGGAGGATACAAGATAGATATCTTTTGGATACTTTTAGATTAGTAATCACTAAGTTAATATTTAAATTTAGTGTCAAGTTTCTGATAATAGGGGATGTTAATCCCCACAGCCCCCTTGTTTTAGCGGCCATTATTATAACAAAGGTGAGAGTTCTCAATGGACACTACTGGATCTCTAGACTCGGGGATTTGTAGAGGAAGGTCCAATACTATATTTTACTCGATACTTTCCGTAAGAGTCCTCACACGCTGGTCTCGACAGAAACAACGCTGGGGGTTTGTGGTTCGAATGTTTACTGGGACGGAGGAACACCAACAACACACGCATTAAAGGTGACCCTAAAACTTCCAATTAGAAGACAATACAAAAATAATAGATTCTATACAATGAATACAAGGTCAATTACATTATTTAAATACCATAAAAAACTTCAAATAAAACATAGAGGCAATGAATATTGATGAATGTTCTTGGTCACGGCTGACAGGAAACTATTGGTCCCGGCTGACAGGGAGATATTGTCCCGGTTGACAGGGAATTATTGTCCCGTCTGACAGGGAGCTGTTGGTCCCGTATGACAAGGAGCTATTAGTCCCGGCTGACAGGAAGCTATTGATCCCGTCTGACAGGTAACTATTGGTCCCATATGACAGGGAACCATTGATCCCGTCTGACAGGGAAATATTGGTTCCGTATAACAAGGAGCTACTAGTCCCGTATGAAAGGGAACTATTGTCCCGTATGACAGGGAACTATTGTCCCGTATGACAGGGAGCTATTAGTCCCGGCTGACAGGGAGATATTGTCCCAGCTGACAGAAAACTATTGTCCCGTCTGACAAGGAGCTATTGGTCCCGTATGACAGGGAGCTATTAGTCCCGGATGACAGGGAGCTATTGGTCCCGTCTGAAAGGGAGCTATTGGTCCCGGCTGACAGGGAGTTACTGTCCCATCTGACAGGGAGCTATTAGTTCCGGCTGACAGGGAGTTATTGTCCCGTCTGACAGGGAGATATTAGTACCGGCTGACAGGGAGCTACTGTCCCGATTGACAGGGAACTATTGTCCTGTCTGACAGGGAGCTATTAGTACCGGCTGACAGGGAGTTACTGTCCCATCTGACAGGGAGCTATTAGTCCCGGCTGACAGGGAGCTATTGTCCCGTCTGACAGGGAGCTATTAGTACCGGCTGACAGGGAGATATTGATCCCGGCTGATAAGGAGCTATTGGTCTCGGCTGAAAAGGAGCTATTGTCCCGGCTGACAGGGAACTATTGGTCCCAGCCGACAGAGAACTATTGGTCCTGGCTGACAGAGAGTTGTGCCCCCACCTCCTCCCCTTTCCACCACTCTCGCGAAATTGCATTCTAGCTATAGCCTTGATTGATTGCCCTCCCCAAAATAAATTTCTGGGTCCACCACTGCTATAGAGACAAGTCAATACCTCCCCCTTCATCTTGAGGTGAACCATATTTAAAATTGTTCACATTTCTAGCCCCTGTGACGTCACATCTGTTCGAGACATGCGCTACAGCGTCCCTCTGTGGGCGGCCTCAACTCTGGTCGTGTTCGCCACGTTAGTTCTACTGTCCTACGTCACGACGCTTGTTCTCTACGTCGGTACCGCCGCCATCGCGGGCTTTTTGTCAGACCAGCTGATCAAACTCGCCGTCAACCTGGCGCCGCGACGCCTCCTGCCTGGCTTACGGGAGAGGGCCGTCTTCATCACAGGTGAGAGCGAGTTTCACTAACTGTTCGTGGGCATCTGTAGTGAACTCCGAACTAATTACTTGTGCCTCATCTCATACGTGAACAATGTTTTACTTCAACTGTGCCATTAATGACTTAACTTAAGGAATTTGGTTGAGGAGGGAAACTTAGATAAAATACGTCCCCAAAATATACCCAGTTGGGATTTGAGCCCTGAACGCTACAATAGTGATTTTAAGATAAACTCGTGCCCACGGCTGAGGGAACGGGTGTTGTGTCTATTCCAAAATCAAATTGGTTTGTAAGTTATGTTCTAATATATGTCTGTTAATAATGAGCACATAATCACTTTAAATTAAATAAAACAAAAAACTAGAGGTTCTCGTAATTGACCACAACACTTATAGTTGTAGTTCCTTTATATTGACTTCAGAGTGTTCGTTATTTTACAATTGCAGTTCCGTTAGATTGACCTCTGAATTTTTGTTTCGTTACAGGCTGCAGTTCCGGGTTCGGGCTACAACTTGCTAAGCGTCTGGACGCCCTGGGAGTGATCGTGTACGCTGGTTTGAGGAAACCTCATAGTACAGGTGCACTAGAACTTAAAGCCACATGCTCTAAGAACCTGCACATCGTCGTCATTGACGTCACAAAAGATGAGGACGTTAAGAACGCGGTCAAATACGTCAACAAAACCATCGGTGACAAAGGTAGGATTTCATCAATCAGTCAAATACGTCAACAAGACAGAGCGGTGACAAAGGTGGGACACCGTCACTTGGTAAAATACGTCAACAAGAGCATCAGGGACAAAGGTAGGACATCGTCACTTGGTAAAATACGTCAACAAGAGCATCAGGGACAAAGGTAGGACATCGTAACTTGGTAAAATACGTCGACAAGACAAAGTGGCGACAAAGGTGGGACACCGTCACTTGGTAAAATACGTCAACAAGAGCATCAGGGACAAAGGTAGGACATCATAACTTGGTAAAATACATCAACAAGAGCATCAGGGACCAAGGTAGGACATCGTCACTTGGTAAAATACGTCAACAAGACAAAGTGGCGACAAAGGTAGGACACCGTCACTTGGTAAAATACGTCAACAAGAGCATCAGGGACAAAGGTAAGACATCGTAGCTTGGTAAAATATTTCAACAATAACATCAGATACAAAGGTAGGACTTCGTCACTCAGTCAATATACGTCAACAAGAGCATCAGGGACAAAGGTAGGACATCGTAACTTGGTAAAATACATCAACAAGAGCATCAGGGACAAATGTAAGACATCGTCACTCAGTAAAATACTTCAACAAGAACACCAGAGACAAAGGTAGGTACCGGCAGGATGAGGTTAATTTCCTGCCTGAATGTCTTTGTGTGATGTTTTCCTTTAGTGGCCGTCATTGATATTTCCTAGTGACTTCTGATGTATTTTCCAGTTTGGAGAGCATCTTTTTACGTAATTAATATTGCAAAGAATAAAACAATGAAAATCAATTTACTTCAACTATTGTGAACTTCATAAATTTTAGTAAATATTTAGAAGTATTCTTAAAACCAATTAAAATATTATAAACGCGTTGTATTATTACAAATTGCACTTTATTTTTAGTAAGTGGGTTATTAACTAATTACTTTAATAAGTCATTTGAAATGTTAAGACAACTTAAAAGATATGCACTTTCATTAACCTAAGGAGGGGATGGTAAAACCACATTGATATATCGCATACCTCTTCCCCTAGTGAACATGGCTGAGATCAAGCCTCGATATCATCCATAAAAGGGAAATTAATGTATTGCAAGTAACTTTGACCATGTGATCACCAGTGGGGGCTTTAAACTATTGTGGATGCTTGTTACAGTGTTTTGGGCTGTGGTCAACAACGCGGGGGTTTCGGCCATAGGCGACGTCGAGTTGACACCTTTTAGCGCCTTTTCGCACCTGATGGAGACCAACGCGCTTGGTTGCGTCAGAGTGACCAAGGCCTTTCTACCCTTGCTGCGAGAGTCCAAGGGTAGGGTGGTGTGTGTGGGGAGCATATCTGGTGAGGGCATACCACTCGACTAAACATGACTTGTGTTAACCTTCTGATCCTTCCTTCTCGATACCTTCTGATTGTAGTGTACCCTTGATAATTCCTGTTCGATACCTCCTGATTGAAGTGGACCCCTAACTATTCCTGCTCAATACATCCTGATTGCAGTGTACCCTTGATAATTCCTGTTTGATACCTCCTGATTGTAGTGTACTCTTGATAATCTCTGTTCGATACCTCCTGATTGCATTGGACCCCTAATCATTCCTGCTCAATACATCCTGATTGCAGTGTACCCTTGATAATTCCTGTTCGATACCTCCTGATTGCAGTGAACCCCTGATAATTCCGCTCACTACCACTTACCTGGAATCACTAACCGGCATTAGACCCGACACAAACTATTCATCCTTCATGGTAAAAGTTTCTCCCCGTAAACTTGTATTGAAACTTAGGGCCAATATCATAAGCCGACTGAGTATGCTTCAAGTGCAGTGCTATACTAAATACAGGATGACATCTACCTTAACCAGAATAGAATGGGGCAGTTTCGTATATAAAACTGGCCCATTCCATTCGAGTTTAGATAGGTGTCGTCTTGAATTTAGTATAGCGCTATACTTGAGGCGTACTCCATCTATGAAACCAGCGCTTGGGCACAAATGCACCCTGAACATCTTTGTCTGTGGTGAGGCAGGATAGCGCCTTTGGGCGCTTGAAATTACAATACCTAGAACATTATTTTAAATGTTTATTTTTAAAATAACATAATATTATATCATATTCTCTGTAGCCTATTTTTAAAAGTTGATTCTTTTTAAGGCTTTCCTATAGATTATATCAAATTGGGATTATTGTAAAATTCTAATGTACTTCCCAAATGACCTTAAAGCCAAACAAATAGTAAGAATATTGGAAAACAAACCAATAGTAAGTCAACTTTTTGAGCATATTCTTACTATAATATTGTACATAATGTAATGACAGTTCGAAGTTGGTGTAAGCATAATAACTGAGTTTGGATGAAACTTTACAAGTTTTTCTTCTAATTATGGTTCTAGGTAACGTTGGATTTTTGAGACAGATGAAAGGCTACTAATAAAACAATTCTATATTAAACTGCTTGGTAAATATATTTTGTCATTTTGACAAGTGAAGTCAATTAACCCTATTTGTACAAGTGACAACATGTATTTCCAAAACGGATGCATACAGAAATGTTTTAAGCGAATTTTCAACTGTCAGATAAATTTTATATTACCATCAAAGGACAAATAGTAGCTAAATGAATCTCGTATGTAAAATATTAGTGAGAAACATTTGAAGTAGTCCCCTACTATGTTCTGGACAAATAGTAGCTAAATGAATCTAGTATGCAAAATATTAGTGAGAAACGTTTGAAGTAGTCCCCTACTATGTTCCAGGTCTGTTTGCGTTCCCCGGTCTGACGCATTACGCCATGTCCAAGCACGCTCTCACGGCGTTTGCTGACGGTCTCCGTAGAGAACTGAGGAAATGGTCAGTCGGTGTCCATGTGGTCGACCCTCACATGTACCAGTGAGTACATTAATGCGTCTGGTCAGTGATGTAGGGCGTTTGGTCAGTAATGTGGGGCGTCTGGCTAGTACTGGGAAGCGTGCATTAACAATATCCTAAATAATAAATTCCAAAGCCATGTTTTTTTAAACTTGTACCCTTCTTTTACCATGAAAGGTAGCAGTCTTACCTTGTCTGACTACACTAAGGCTCTATATTATAAACTACATCATAGTGGAACCAAGCAAGGAATCAGTCTTACTTTGTCTGATTACACTATGATTCTATCTTATAAGCTACATCATAGTGAGACCAAGCAAGGTTAGTCTTACCTTAACTGATTAAACACAAGGGTTATTTAATCACTTATGCCTCTGGTATAAATAAGGAGAAGTGTCGGCACTTAAGGTTTTATAATGTTAAATAAATTATATTATTTTCAGTGGCATTTTACCATGTTCACAGTTTTGAGTTCAAAATAGATCTGACTTTCCTCAAACAAATAAAGTCATTTTTAAATAAGATCAAAAAACATTTATTTTAATTAATTGAAGATTTTCAATTGTTTACCAAGGTGTAAAATCTTTCCTCCAAATAGGTGGTGTCAAGGCAATTTGTCAACAAACTAAGTCAAATGTTTAGCAAACAGTTCAAAAAACAGGTTCACACCAATAAATAAAAAAGCAACGTTACTACCGTAGGAATATGACCGACACGGTAAATTAATAATTAAAAGGACCCCTACTATTGACAGTTTCAAACGTATTACTCAGCCACTTCACAGTCATTTCAAGGTCAATCACAGAGTGATTCGGAGCCCCCATTGGCGTACTACTAATTGTTCTCTCTCTTTCAGGACCGCGATGACAAACGAAATGAACTCTATAAAGAAATTGAAGGAAAACTGGGAGACGTGTAGCGAGAAGACTTTAACAGACTACGGCCCTGATTTCTTCAAAAAGTACACGGTATTGTTTACAGTCTAACATTTGCTAGAAGAGTTACTACAAGTAAACGGAAATATGTTGATCTCTAGCGAGCAGTTGTCAGAGGATTTAACTGATTTGTTATCCTGGCAACTTCACAGGGAACTCAATTAAAGTAGCTTCACTAGCACTTTTTAAGGGGATTGAAGATTAACCTCCAACGCAATCTCAATTCAAGGGTTCCCAAAGAAGGTTTAGGTTTAACACATACTAATATGTTGAAAATATTTTAAAACTTGTATCTTTTAAAACCAGGAAAGTCTTAGTTTTGACTTTGTAAAAACGCGACGACCTTAAAATACACATTTTAGCTCTGCTTCATACGAGGGTGGTCTGATGCGTCACGCGGACCTAAGCGCAAAGCTATACTGGCTTAGTTTAGAGGTGACAGGGGGGTCGTAGTTCAAGTACCAACCGAGTGTGTCTATTGGTAGAGTAAAATGCGTATTGCTTGGATGGGAATTATGATAAGTTGCAAAATTTAAAAAGTTAAAATTCAGAAAAGAGAATAATTTAGGGACTGTCCAACTACGGAAATATAATGTTAGTTTTTTATGAGAATAATTGTTTTTAAACTAGTACACTAATTATAACACCATATTATTTATTGAAATACCCCCGAAGCTTTTATTCCAACGACACCACTGCTACCTTTTATCGGGTTACTTAGTACAAAAACTGATATTAGAGGAATCCGAACCAGGCTGGGGGTAGAGGGCTGATGTATGTCTGTTTCACCTTCTAGTATCAGATTACTGATGTAAATGTTCCTTGTTCAGGAGAACGCGAGATATATCGCGAGACTATCGAGAGGAAGTCTAGCCGTGCCTTTGGACGATATCATGGACGCCATCTTGGGTGAAACACCGCAGGTAATGTTGTGTTCGTTCCTTTAAGCAGAGTGACACAGTTTTATTGGACCAAATCGAAATATTGAGTAGTATACAGATTATAAAGGTAAAGTAGAATACCGGCAAATTAAACTAAAAGGAAATCAAACACACATAATTCAAAATATATATTTACAAAGCAAGAAACATATACCATAAGTGTAGGTGAATTGAATGCTACAAAAGGGTCATACAAGGAGGTACGGAATGTCACCGACAAGTTTAGAAAAATATATACAATTCAAAGAGGTAGTAAAGTCAATCATGAGGGTTCAAAATGAACCCGATGGATTCCAAGACATAAAAGAGTCCTACCCAACACTACCATCACAATACAGATTAAGCAGGGTCACGCAACTCCATGATCCACAAACAATTTTCCAACGAAGCCCATTTCGATTTCTGAATACCTTTAAAAGTAGATAGGAAGCGGACTAAACTGACATGTTTCAAATCTCGAGAGAAACGTATCACTAATTTCCATAGTTACTTTAAGAGTCAAAAAGTTTACTACTTGGGCATAAATGCCATATTCCTCCTAAATAGAGGTTCAATCTTGAATGTAAACAATACACAAATTATTAAAAGGAAGAGACAAAGGGGAAGCCCATAAAAAGAGGCAAGATACATTGTTCTCGACAAGAACTTACTAAACCAAACATAGAAAAACACCCTCAAACACGTGAGGTGGGGTCTCTCTATACAATTTATCAGACCAGCCTACACCCTACCCAAAATAAAACTAGGTAATCTGTCACCAAATGTTTTATAGAGCGAAGCTACATGAGGATGCAATTCATTCAATTGAATATCCAAAAATATAGTGTTAATAGTGAAGCGCAAAACAAAGTGTGTTGTGTACATTAATAAACCAATATTTAAGAGTGAAGCCCAAACTCTATTTGCAAAGAGAAGCTTAAAACGCATTATATGTCAAACTTTCAGCAAATAAAATAAAATAATTATTTGATGGTAATACCTAGAGCACGATTTGAAATAAGCTGACGCAAAGTAAACCACAGTTTAACAATTAATAGTACAAGAGCCAGTGAGCGACAAAATATTAAAGGGATATGTATATAAATACGATGTTTACATGACGAGTACGAAGATTCCAGTCTAGTTCCTCCACCAAGAGTAACTTTTTGTAAATAATATCCCGGTGTATGTACTCCAACCTTTCAGTTATTGCCTTATCTTCCGTGTTGAGCACCAGAAGCGGTACTCAACATTGATTGACCTGGCTGATTTTTTCTTAGAGTTACAGGTTGTTATCGCAGACCCTTATCCTTTTTGTCTGAAATTAAATTAAATTAACATATATGTAACCCTTGGATTATTTCCTGCAATAAAAGTGTACAATTAGTATTAAATTATAACCCTTTATGAGAGATGGAATTGATTTACGAGTCTGTGAGACGATTTTTTTTTTAGTGAGTTGCTCTGTAGAAGGGATTTTATGGATAGGGTTTTGTTTATGAGCTGTATTTTCTGTTTGTTGACCTAAGGTAGTTTCGGTTTTTTGCTGTATCTTTTTTATTGCGGGTCTTATCTCCCCAGGATTTGAACCATCGGATTTCTGTGTCCATCTGCCTTTTCAAATAACTTCTGGTTTCTTTCTTTAAATATTTATTTAAGTGTTCTGGATTTTGTAATATCATGGAGGTCCGTTGATTCTGTTATCATCCTTAGCACTTTGTTTTGCCTGATTTGCAAGTTACTTATGTGAGATTTTGCCGCGTAGCTCCACGCCTCACATCTGTGTAATAGTATGGGTTGAATGATTATCCTGTATAAGATTAATGGATATATTTGAATGTATTTGGCCATCCTTTATTTTGTGTATTCATTATGTGTAGGGGATTTCCTCTTCTAGCAGTTTTAGTTTCAGATTTGGTTCTATGTAGTCTCTTTTTGTCATGCATAGGGTTGTTGACTTCGTGGCGTTGACTTTTATTCTCCATTTTTTCAGCCCGTCTTCGATTATTGTAAGATATTATTGAAGTATTAGTCTGGCGTAGAAGATGTCTTGTTGGGTGGGTTGTGTATATTAGGGTATCTCTGCAAATAATCTTGTCTTGATGTCATCGTCTGTGGGCATGTCTGCTACGTAGATGCTGTATAAGTTTGGGGCTAGTGCTGACCCTCAGGGTACTCCCGCTTTAATCTGGTGGTCTATTGAGTTTTTCCCATCTACTTGTACTCTAAATGTTCAACCTGCTATGAAGCTAATGATTAAGATTACTAGCCGGTAGGGATACTGGTTTCCTATGAGTTTTAGTATTAGTCCTTGGTGCCACACCTTGTCGAAGGCCTTTTATACGTTTAGGAAGACCGCAAGCATCCTCTCTCCTTGATGGAACCCCTCTGTCACATGTTCTATTAAGTTGACTATTGGTTGCTTTGAGTTGAGTGCTCTTCTCAAAATTCGAATTATATTGGTGGGATGATCGGTATGTCCTTAGTGAAGTTGTTCAGTCTCGTTTGTATTGTTTTATCGAATAGTTTGATTAGTGTACATAGTAGGCTTATGGGGCATCAATTTTGGGGAAACTTTGGATCCTTTCTTGGTTTGGGTAGTGTGATTACTATTGCCTTTTTCCATGTTTCCGCGAAGTAGTGTAGGCTAAGTAAGGAGTTCAGTACAGTGAAACCTGCCTTAAACGGAATCGCAAGGGTCCAAGATATTTTTCCACTAAAGCCAGGTTTCCGTTTAATGAAGTTGTACTATATAAATTAAACCAGGGACATGCACGTGATTGGGATAAAAATCATAAAATACCGTACTCATTTATACACAGTACTCATTATTTACACTATAAATGAACGAACATATGTAAACATTACACCGAACAGAAAAACATTACTCACTTTGTCTTTATATTTTCCAGTAGTCAAGCAGGGTTTTCTGCACACAGTTTTTACTCTCTTGGCTGCCTGACTTTCCACAAACACTTTAGCCTGAGAAATCACAATATGCATATCATAATCATTCCGTTGTAGTGCAAATTGCTGCAGTTTCTTTAAACATTTGAGAGCATCTTGATAAGTCTTCACGCTACACTTTTCTTTTCTTCTTCCAACACAATGTCATTTCCCTCTTCTTCTACTTCTTCTTCTTACTTTTCCTTTTTTCCTTTCCAACCTTCTTTAAATTTCTCAACTAAGGCATCGATATCCATTATGTCTGGTTCAGTTTTCACGTTATTGTCTATGTTTATGTAGTGTTCAGCATTGCAGTTATTGAAAGTAGCATCATGCATGAACTTTTTAACCTGCTGGTCATTATCATTTTCTACATTAACAGTAACTTTACTCATAGAAAATCCTGCTTTTTCAAAACACTTTGTCACAGTTTCTGGCAACAACTTCTTTACAGCTTGACTTATCCAAATAACCGCATCTAGAACAGAGACGGTTCTTGCAAGCTCAGAGGTGGATGATGTATAATTCAGTATTGGCGAGCAAAGATTGCATTAATAATTTACGATAGTGCACTTTAACATTCTGAATGGTGCCCTGATCCATTGGTTGGAAAATACTTGTGGTATTTGGAGAGAACCAAGCAAATCACACGTTGGAAAGTTCAATGTGGGGGTGGCATGGTGCGTTATCCAAAAACAACAAAACATGCCAGTTTTGCTTTTTCATTCTGTCATTGAAAGCCGTTAACCATTCCCCCATGATATGTGACGTCATCCACGTCTTTTTGTTGGATCTCCACTCGGCGGGATGTTTTCGTATGTCCATGTTTCTGAAGCATCGTGACTTTCCTGTCTTATCGATAACTAAGGGTTTCTCAATTTCATCTGACATAAAGCCACATAGATAAACAGTAAATCTTTCTTTGCACACTTTTCCTCCCGAACATTTTTCACCTTTCAAACACAACGATTTATTCGGTAGCGCCTGGAAGAACACTCCAGTCTTGTCACCACTCGCTATGTTTTCAGGTTCATATTCCTCGATTATGGAGTAATATTTACCAACCCACTCTTCAAAGGTTTCACTATTTACATCACTCGATTCACCACAAAGTTAGTTAAAACATATCAGATGTATTTTGTGAAAACTCTCCAACCATCCGTTAGATGCTTTGAAATCAGTTTTCCTCAGTTTTTGAACAACTTTTTAGCGTATTCCTGTACTATTAGAACCGAC
>CABFWB010005549.1:19943-43619 GCA_902151455.1 Timema bartmani | reverse complement strand
ATCATATTAACTAACAGCATATTTTGATCTCATCGGGACATAGTATCCACTAAAAGTATGTACGATTAATACATTCAGGCCTTCCCCTGGGCTACGGTACATTAGTACTGGATAATCTTTCCGCAAACTGAGCTACAGATTGATGTAGCACAGACACGTCCCTAATTAACTAATTGATTTAATGTTTTAATAAAATTATTTTGTACCAAATTATTAAAATCTGTATCAACCGTTCCTGAATATCTGTCATGAGCGTGGTGGGATTATTTAACAAATTTTTAAATGAAGATAAAAAGTTATCATTAAATTTCAGGACACCCTTGACCGATATTTAAGAAATTTTGAGGTCATCACGTGAAGAAAATTAAATTCTATGTTTGTACTGGAGCAATATATTATTTATTTTGGCAAAAAAAAATGTTTTGCCGTAAAAACTGCAAAACCACCCTGTGTTTTTCTCGCGTCCACTTCCATCCCACCTTAGCTACTGTATTTAAACTGCCATATAAGATTCTTTCTAAGTCGATCTGACTAAAATATTCGTAGTAGCATAAATTCAAATTATAATTCAAGTAACAGGCTTAAATCAAATTACTACTTAAAATACGACTTGCAGATCTAGCTAAGTGCCAGCATATTTTAATGGTGTTGTCATATTTGACATGTGAGTTCGTGACTCAGTTTTATTCCCAACCTGGTAGACTGGTAGTGGTTTTTAATATTATTAGTTCCAAAGCATATTTTACAACCTCTCTCCAAGAGAATGGTATGCATTTACTTAAAAATTCACCCCCTTCTCAACCTTTGTGTTTAGATTAAAATAATTTGAGGGGAATCCTAGGAAGCCAGAACAAACATAACACTACTTTTTTTAGCACCCGGTTTTACTACCTATTCGGGTTATATAATTTTATGTACTAATTACACTAATTTTTTAGAGATTCGGAAGGTTTAATTTATAGAAAGTGTACCTGCATTTGCATGTAGAGAGCGTAGGAGACCCTTTAGGGAAAATCACCTTAAATACACCCAACCAGGATCGAACCATGATCTCCCCGTCATCGGCAGTATAGTCTATTGCAGGAGTGACGTTTTAGACCATGCTGCCACCGAAGTGGGTTATAACACTATTCTCATATTCCTTAGATTTAAAAATACCTGGACACGGGTATCAAATCCGGGACTTTTGGCTTAGTACGCTAATGCTTTGAGATATATAGGGTGTCCCGTAACATGTGCAGGTCTATAGTCGTCGTGTCGTAGATTGGATTAACCCATTAGAACATACCTAGTCAACAGGACAAGATGATTCGAGTATAGTACGGTATATAAACAGTCACACCCTAGCTCAGTCGGTAGCATGTCTGTCTACTGAGCTAAGGGTCCCGGACTCGATACCCGGCATGGCCGAAAATTTATGATTGCTGAAAATATATGTTCACCCTCTCATATTGATAAATTGACGGCCGGGGACTGGATTTTGTGCCCGTCCTAGTCTTAAGTTAAGCAATTGAAAACAGCAAATCTACCGACGGAGAATGCCAGACTGCGTAGAAAAGTGGAAAAGGTGTTTGAGAGGAGACAGGAGAAATTTGACCTGGACGCCCTATAGCAACAGTTTGTGTTGGCGTATGGTCACACTGCTTTTGATCACAAGGAAGTTTGGCCAAAGTGTAATAATGTTCACACCTATAATGTTTAATGACTGAAGAAAGTAAGTTGAGGATAGGTCCGATAAATGCGATGAAAAGTGTGACCGTGCTCCATGAGATAAGCAGGCTCGCGGAGGAAATAAGGATAAATGTCGTGTGCGTGCAAGAACTATATTCGATGAGAGGGATTATCCCACACATGCCTTTAACAACTAAGGTAATTTCCACAGGTAATAGCCTATGAGCGCAATTATCGTGTTCTATGATGGTGTAATAGTTACTAAAATAAATCAGATGAACGATGAACATATGACATGTGTGGAGATAAGGAAACATGCGAGTAGGCGCATACTAGTAAACATGTATTTTCAATATAGGGACCCTATAGAGCCCTACATGGGAAAACTGGAGATGGCTCCTACTGTATATAATGGAACACCTACGGTATGCACTGCTGATGCAAATGCCAAATCCCCAACGTGGTATAGCGAAAGAGCCAGAAGGAAAGATAGGAAGAATCACTACCCAATACCAGAGAGTAGAGGAGCTTCACTCGAAGAGCTGATTGGATTCCTAAGACTAGAGGTGGTAAGCCGGCCAGATAACCCGCCAACTTATGCGGGGAGGGACGGAGCATCTATCAACATTGACGTTACCCTATGTAACCTCGAGGCAGTGGAGTTGATAAGTGGTGTAAAATGCAACAATAAGTGACCACAATTTGATAGTCTTCAAGCTGACCACTGAGGGTAATAATAATCAGATAGATAAGCTCAGACGAGAGAAATTTGTCTTGCGTCGTGCAGACTTGGATAAGCTGAGGTAGGTAGTAGAGATATCAACGATAGTGGAGAGAGGTGATAATATAAATCAAAAGGCAAAGGATCTGACGTGGGCTCTGCAGAAGGCCATGAGGAAGGCCATACCTATTCAGAAGGAATACAAGAAGGTCCCTACTTTCAGACCCTGAATGACCGACTGCATAGACTACGGGGGGAAACCAGGAAGGCGTGGCTCTTGGTATATGCCCACTGGACCTTCAAATAAAGAATAGAGGGGCCCTGTATTTGCTTAAGAAGGGTGATGTTTGTAAGATAGAGCAACTGACGAAAAGAAGAACAGCCCCGGCGGATGGAATCGCTTTGGCGTTACACGAGGAGTGGTAGGAAGAATGGGACGCAAACACTACTGACAGAAGAGCGTAACAATTTTTCCCGAGTATTTGGGAAAGGTTGTAAATGAAACGTCTCGTCCCTTAAAAAGGCCTATTGCATTACATTACCGGAAAGGACCATACAGGGCCACGTTATATGAGTTGGGCCTGGTAGATACCAAGGACTGTGAATGCGGAAACGAAGATACACCTGAGCACGTGGTGCTATATTGTGGCTTGACAATAGATATAAGAATACTATAAATAAAATCAATTCAAGGATGATAGGCTGGTGTGGGACGGGTTAAGGGACCCGGATGGATGGAGGTACCTAGACTTCATGGCAAACTTGATGTCGGAAATGAAGAGGGTGGAGTATATGGCAAAGAATGTAAGAATAAAAGAACAAGAAATTGAAGTAGAGGAACAGGAAGAGGATAGCGATTCAGAGACCAGTGACTTGAGTTTAGGCGAAATATCGGAGGAGGAAAATATGCTCTTAAATTGGGCAAAGTAGAAAATAAATTAGATTTGACTCCATGAAGAGGAAGAAGAGATTTTATTGGAACCACCTGCAGCAAAAGGCAGGCGGTGATGCCTGATGTGTAAATGTCGGAAGAGCCTGCAAGCTGAGATGTGGCTGGTAAAAAATCAAGACCAGGATATAGAAGAGCAAGGGAAATGTCCCTGGACAAGAGGCTTGGCGTGTTTGGAAACAAACACGGCTGGGCCAATCCATCGGATCTCCTGAGATAAATTGCCTGAGAATAGCGAATGCTATGCATCCCCTCTGTACGACCATGAGTGTTGGACCTCCTGAGATAAATGGCTGAGAAGAGCGGATGCTATGATGCTATGCATACCCTCTGTACGACCAATAGTGCAGAAATGAGCCAAAATCAGAAATAAAATGAAATTCGGCAATGCTGACCATAAGTAAGATAGTAGTAGTGTAGGATTAATAAAATATTTTTAAGGTTAGTTTAGTTTAGTTTAGTTTAATTTAGGTTAGGGTCCAAGTGGTTGTTAGAAGTAGGCGGAGCGCTATCTCTGGTAGGACGCCTCTCCAGGAAGTAGATAGGGGGATGCTCACCAACACTGGAGAGTGCCTGGAGAATCCCGGAAATGGGGTGAACCAGGAGTGTCAGAGGTGGGGGGTGGCGGGAAAATAAAATACCCGGGGCGAACAAATTAGGTAAGAAGGATAACATCTGAAGAAGAAGACCAACTAATATAAGAGTCTAGACCAGATTGAAAAACTAGAATAGATAAAATAATAAGAGAAAATTATTGAGAAAAAAATAAAAAGGGAAAAAGAACCTGTGTTACCACCAGGAAACAGGTTATTAAGATACCGAGGAAAAGAATAATAAAAAAGTCTTAAGCTAGATTAAAAGGAAAATAAAGCTACGACAAGCCTAGCAAGCCAGTAGTGAAAAAAGATATTATAGCTTGAATAAAAACAGACCCAGGTCACAGGCCGGAGGATGTAAAAAAGTATTCAAACAGAGTAGTGTATTCACTTGTATCTATATCCAGCACGGAAAAGGTCATATGGTACACATGTTTTTTATGAATTTTTTCATTGATTTTGTCTCTCCTGTCCACCGCTGAGGTGGCTTTCACATGTTATGGTACACCTGAATAAAGAGTTCTACTGTATTTATATTGAAGCTTCCAGCTTCGGTGGTCGCATGGTATAAGGCGATACTCTCGCAATAAAATATACTGCCGATAATTGAGAGATCGTGGTTCGATCCCAGTCGGGTGTATTGATGGTGGGTTTTTTCTAAATTGTTTCCCCACGCTTTCTCCATGAAATTCCTGTACACTTTCTCTAAAATCAACCTTCCTCATCCCTAGCTCACTAGCGTAATTGATGTATATGTATAGCCCAAGCGGGTATAAACTCAGTGTGAATATAAAAGGAACATTTTTTAAAAGTAATAACTCCGTAACAAATATTCATACAACTTTGTCATTTTATTCAAGGTTTATAGAAACATCTCAAATTAAAAATAAATAATGTTTCTGGTTTGTTTGTCAATTTTGTGCTGATGTGGGAACATATTAGCGATCTATTCTAGGATAACATAACACCCAGACTTCAGGCCGGTAATTTACCACTAATGAAGAAGCAGCCAACCCATTCATAACAGGAGTCGAAAACGGGATCCCTATAACAGAGAGCAAACGTACAACCTACAAAACACAGAGTCTGATAGCCTTTACTTGTGTTTGTGCAATTCATCTTAATGTCTGCTCGGTATAACAGAAATTGTAATAAATAATCTAAGACCATAGGACAAGGAGAGAATATTTTTATAAAATGTACCTGAATTCACCTAAATAAGATATGAAAATTGACGTTTAAAAAAATGTTAATTTCTCTTGCTAGGGATTAAACCCAACCCCCCTAGATAAGATCGTAATAATCCACCTTTATACTAACCTGACACTGTTAAAAACTAGTTCAAATCTAACTTTTTTCATATAGAAAAAATTAGTTTAAGAAAGTTTGCGTGTACGTGTGTTTGAATGTATGTGTGTGTGTATGTGTGTGTTTGTGTGTGTTTTTGTGTGTGTGTGTGTGTTAAAAAGAGAGAGAGAGAAATAAAGCGTAAGAGTGAGTTTGTGTGCGAATGCCCAGTATAGTATGTGGGAGAAAGACAGCGATAGTGCGTGTGTGTTTGTGTGTGTGAAAGAGAGAGAGAGAGAAATAAAGTGTAGGAGTGAGTTTGTGTGCGAATGCCCAGTATAGTACGTGTGAGAGAGACAGTGATAGTGTGTGTATGTATGTGTGTAATAAAATGCAGTAAGTGTTAAAAAAAAATGTAAGAGATCCCTTCATGGAGAGCGGCATGGACAAGTATTATATGATTTAAACCAGAGAGAAGCGAAACCACTCTCATTACAGTCCTGGCCAGTCGGTATAAAGTCGTTATGACATCCCTGTAGAGCAGAGTTAAGCCTCCCGTCGTCTATGAAACAGCCATTGTGAGGGAGACTGGCCAAGCCGAGCTGAGCTTTCCTGAATCGATTTTAGTTGGTGGCTCAAATAAAAAACAAAAATCTATTTCTTGTGTGTCTGGAGTTGTTTGTTCACTCAATTAGCTCATTTCCGGCGATATAGTCGGGTGTATACTGTACTTTTTTTTAAAATCAGTACTTTCGACACAAGTGCTATCAACGACTAAATCTAAGGATATGAATGAGGGGTTTAGCTTTGAAAAAATGTGCCCAAATTAGCGTGGAGCGAAAGTGAAAAATCCTAGAGGAAATTCTCTTCTTATGAATCAAGCTGGGATTTTAACCACAACCTGTTTTTCAAAGGTAGCAATGCTCAATGCCAGGTTAATCTGGCTGGGAGTTTAACCACGACCTGTTTGTCAAAGGTAGCCATGCTCAATGCCAGGTTAATCTGGCTGGGAGTTTAACCACGACCTGTTTGTCAAAGGTAGCCATGCTCAATGCCAGGTTAATCTGGCTGGGATTTTAACCACGACCTGTTTGTCAAAGGTAGCTATGCTCAATGCCAGGTTAATCTGGCTGGGAGTTTAACCACGACCTGTTTGTCAAAGGTAGCTATGCTTAATGCCAGGTCAACGCCCTGTTTGGGAGAGTGAATATTCAGTCCGATTATAATAACAGAAACTTTATCTGACAGCTAGAAAAGCTATTAGCTCTGCTTTCATTTAGTTATACGTCAAGTGATGTTATCTGTAATCTGATGCTAAGAAATATAGTAAGTACTTGGACAGTATAATTCACACATATAGCCTACATACTAAATAATTTTAGGACCTACTTGAGATAGAATCAGGGCTCCTCAGGTCTTTAATATGTATCTCTAACCAATCGTCAAAGGAATGGGTGGCATTTAAATAAAGTAGTAACTGCTACTAGCATACTGCAGCTTGGGAAATTGCAACAGTATAGTGTGTGCTATGTGCCTTTACTTGGATTAGTATAGTGCTTGCTATGCGCCTTATTTGGATTAGTATAATGTCTGATATGCGGCTTTATTTGGTTTAGTATAATGTATACTAGGCAGCTTTACTTGGGTATGTGTGTGTGTGTGTGTGATTGAGAAAGAGAGAGAGATAGGGAGGTAAAACACAAAGCTATGTTTATTCCAACGTTTGTATTAGCTTTATAGAGTTTTATGTTAAAAAATTAACAGTTGATAGGATTAATAGTGTTTGTTACAAATGTTTTTTACAGAACACTTGAAAATTGAACATATATAAGAGATTCTTAAAAATAATCCTCTTTGTTGAATCAAATACTTCGATTTTGCTTTGCACAAACAGCAAGTTTCCAAACAAGTAAATATGTAGGCCTAATTGCCAACATTCGTTTGAGATACTAAACCTATTAATGTACTTTATGAAATAGCTTTGCACTGCGGCAACACGTTAACTCACTTATAAAGACGACATAAATGTAGATATTGCTCAAAGTAATGGTTGGTAATAATTTTATATGTGACATGAGGATTCCTAATTTCTGTAATAAAATGGCAGCCACAAACTTCTGGTTTTCTGATGGGTCGGCATGATAAAAGGAGAATTTACTATATATATATATATATATAAATATGATACTCATAGAAAGGGCACCACAAATAGTTACTTTAAGATCAATAAAAATAAAACTTAAATTTTTATTAGAATATATCTCTATTAAAACAAATAGTAAAATATCTGTTTTATCTATTATATTGCAATACTTTTTAATATCCATATAATAAGACACGCATCTTTGAGCATGGGGACTGTCAGGCTGATTTATTTTTGGCTTACCGGTATCCAGGAGGTTGGATTATTAATCCTAGTCGTGTGTACTGAGAGTGGTTTTCCCTAATTGAACATTTTCCGCTCTCTCCCCACGTAAATAGAGGTGTATCACTTCTAAAATTGCACCTTCCTTACCTTTATTCTATTGGCGTAATTAATGGATGCATATAACACCAATGGGTACTAAAACGCAGTATTATATATATATATATATATATATATTTATTACTTATTTACTTACTTACTCACTCTAAAGAACACGAAAGTTCATTGCCGGACTTAAATAAAGTACGCCACCTATCCCTATCTTGAGCTAGATCAATCCAGTCCCTCTCATTACACCCTATCCCTATCTTGAGCTAGTTCTACCCAGTCCCTCTCATTACACCCTATCCCTATCTTGGGCTTGTTCTATACAGTCTCCCTCATTACACCCTATCCCTATCTTGAGCTTGTTATATCCTACAGAATAACACAAATAATATAGTAAAATGTTATCAATGTTGGCCTCAACGAAATACGTTACTGTTCTTCCAACCAAAATCAGATTATAGTTCCTAATGCCATAGAGTAAGTAACTAACATTATATCTTATATATTTTTTATTATTATATATTATATATTTATTATTATATATTATATATATTATTTCATTTACGACCTTTGGTGTATTGTTTCTACAACAATGTATAGACCTACTATTTCGTTTCACAAATTTTAGGAGTTTTTAGTAAATGTCTATTTTAAGATAAAAGCGAAAGAAAGTCAGTGCGGTGCACTGGGAGTTAAGGATTCTGCCTAGGTAACTGAGATTTTTCTAATCATATATTGTTCTTAGGATTAATATTGCCAGAAACATTTAACGGTAGGTTACACGAGTTTTGTAGTCCCATGAATGAACACAAAACTATTTTCTATTATCTCATATATATATAGAGAGAGAGACTTGAAAACATAGTTTTTAAGTTGAAATGTTCTAATTAGGAAAAGTTCAAAAATCTACGCGTTTTGGTTGATCATTTTGGCTTACATGAAAGATAACTAGTTTATGATAATATAATGGATCTTTGTAGATATAATGATGTGAGTTAGTATTGTATTGGCATTTGTATTTTCCTCCTCCCCATTTGTTCTCCTACTGCCGGACAGCCCCACGCAGTAACGTTATAAACCCACTCAGTTTATGTTCGACTATGATACCAATGAAAACTAAACTGGCATGTGTCTAGCGATGTTATTAAATAAAGTAACTATTATTTGGAACACACCGTGTAGTCCAAGTTAAGTACTAATTGATTTAATCTATATATTATTAAAGTGGTTTCCCTTCTTTTCGAACAAGCCTCGTACTGTAAGAGATACAAAAGCTGGTGTGCGCACAAAAATTTCGTATCAAAGCCGCGAACAAAAAGCCCGCTCCGTACCAATCCCAATGTAATTTGTTTCAGAGTGACTTTGAGGCGAGAAAATCTGTTGAATATTCCACAGTGCTATGGGAACTACTACGTAGCGAGTGGCTTCCTCTGCTCGGTTAATTGGTTGCAGTAAACTATTCACGCCGACAAGTGCCACACACTCACTAAAGAGCGGCAAGATGGATACAAAGCATAGAAGTAGTTAATAACTAATTTGGTATCCCATTACTCTACCGCCAGGTAGTAGAAATTTTAATTCCCGTCAACTAAATACGTGCTACAAGGGAAGTAATCATTTTTACAGAAGATCCTAAAAACAACATGGGGTTAACCACACCTTGGACCAACCGATTAAAGTTCCTTGGACCTTGTTTCATTTGCCAAGCTATGAATACTTTTTTTTTATCTCCACGTATTACTACTTTTGGGGTTATATGCAAATGTACTAACCCGGGCCTGGATTCGAATACCGATCCACCCATGATTGGATGTCTAGTCTATTGCGAGAGCCATGCGGCCACCAAAGTGGGTTTCAGACTATGAAGACTTTGGTTCGAATCCTGGCGGAGTAGAAAATTGAGCTTTAACATGATACAAAAGGGGATGTGGAACGTGGCGGAGAGTTACATGTGATTTACGGATTGCTCATAGTGTGATCTCAGGGGCTAATATTTAAGCTCACGTTAAGAGTTTTAAAACACACTAATTATCAAAATCACTACTAATTGGATTTATTTACGTCCATTAGTATGGTTAGATAAGCATTATTTACTCCTTACACCCGTTCAGATTACAAATATACATTAATTACGCTGATGGAATAGGAATGAGGAAAGTATAATTTTAGAAGAAGTGTGCTTGCATTAGCATGGAGGGAGAGTTGGAAACAGTTTTTTTTAAAGCCTCAGTACACCAGACCAGAATTCGAACCCAGATATTCCCGTCACCATTAATCCAGTCTAATATAAGAGTGACGTGTTAGACCATACGAACACCGATGCGGGTATTATCTACTTAATTAATCCAAGGGGTAGGGACAATTCGGAGAGTTTAAAAGAAATCAACCTTCTTTATCGAGGAAAGGTGATGGAAAAATCACCCCACTTGTATGAGAGACAAACACCAACCTTCCTATTTAATTTTAATTTATTCAAGGTATTTAGCGTGCGCTTTCTGAACCAACTGATTATATTATCTCTCGACTTATAAACTAACTCAAATCGATAACAGACCCAACATCAGCCCCCGGCCGTTAATTCATCACTGTGAAAGAAGAAACCCACATTTCACCAATGATAATCTGTTTCGGCCATGCCAAGAATCAAACCCGGCACCCTTAGCTCAGTAAAGACATACGCTACTGATTGATGTAAAGTGTCGGACAACCTTCCTATTAATGGAAACAAAGTGCCATTCGAATCTAACGACTGGTTCTCTCTCAGCTTGTTACCTACTAATGCGGTAACATTGCTCATAAGATAGCTCTACTATTTCTAAAACCTGAACAGTCATGCAGTATACGGCGTCCGTCTCAAAATAGACTGGATTGGTTGTAATAAGGGTTTCGAGGCTCTAATTTAGACCTTGCGCACGTGTTTTTTACACATGTTATTTATCCATACTTTCTCCAAGCTAATGTAGCTGCACTTAATTTAAAGCCACGCTCCAAACATGTCAAGCAACAACATAACAAAATTAACCAAGTAAAAGACTAGAAGCCCAAATGGAACATTTATGTAACTAGAAATCTTGTTAAGTCATCAAAAGCAAGCTTACATCATTTTATTTTCGGTATATTATGATTAAACAGTAAAAAGATAGCCAGACTGGAATTTAATCTCCATGCCTTTTATAATCTTATGCTTCCATCCACGCCCGAATGTTATTATTAGTTTAAAATCCTTTCTT
Organism: Timema bartmani; assembly: GCA_902151455.1. Taxonomy (NCBI): domain Eukaryota; kingdom Metazoa; phylum Arthropoda; class Insecta; order Phasmatodea; family Timematidae; genus Timema; species Timema bartmani. Next base: position 32,692 of record CABFWB010005549.1, on the reverse strand, counting down.
CAATTGAGGAAACCTGTTTTGTTGGTAAAATAGCCTTAGGCGTCATACTCACAATATACCGTATTGCCGATGATGGAGAGATCGGGGTTCAAAGCCCGGTCGAGTATACTGAGGGTGCTTTCCCCAAATGTCTTCCCACCATCCTTCAACACAAATGTGATTAGACTTCTTCTAATTTCTACCTTCCTCATTACTACTCCATTAGTATAACTAGTTCATATGTGTATAACCCGAAAGGGAAGTGAGACGCGGTGCAGAAAAAAATTGTTGGGCGAAAATCCAAGATGGTTTTTGAGATTAAATTGTAAAATGGCAAATGACACGATCAATTGTTAGAAAAAATGGTGAGTAAAGTCTAAGGTCTTTTAGACATGGTTTGTAGTTTCAAACGATATTTAAATTTTACCCCAAAAAATAAATGGTATGGAAATTCGCAAGGACTTTTCACTCCATTGTTTAAAAATGTAGATATAAAAACTCGTAATACATATGAAATGAAATAATAATACTAGCAAACCTGAACAAAAGTTGCGCTATATTTACGTAAAACTTTTTTGGCTCCCGGTTTTAAATTTTATAATTTTATTTTTAAAGAATTAAAGTCCTCATTTGTGTATTTGGGCCAATAAAAAATATTGATATTGGGTTCACAAGGGTCAATACTTCGTATTAAAATTTCGACTTCCGGTTAAAACTTTTGGCATTTTATTAGGTATTGCACATCTTCATGTCATCGCATTGCTATTAAATCCATAATTTAGAAATTTATACCTATAAAAAGCTAAATATTGACTATTGAGTCAAAAATGATAGAGATAGATCATTGCTGTACAAACATTCCCCAAAGAGGTTAAAGGAAAAGAACATCCACTTTTTTAGAGACTTACTTATTACTTATTTACTTACTCTTTAATATTAGAGAATTATTGTGTTAAAACCTAAGTAGTATCTCTGTACATCTAAAGCTCACAAAATTGTATTAATATATTTGCCAATATCTCAGAGACTATTTGTTTTATAAAAATATATTTCAATTTTTAATATCACTAAAATTTTGCAATGATAAGTTATTTAGTATCTCAAATAGTTGTGGAGGTACGGAAACTTCCGCTTCTATAAAGTAACTTAAAAGTAATTTCATGGTAAAATGAAAATATCCATTTTATTTATAATCTTAACGCTTATATAAGAATTTTAATCAAAATCGTTGGAGCCGATTTTGAGAAAAACGATTATTTATCTTTTCGCCCTTTGTTAAACTACTCTTAATTTTAGAGTTAAACAGACACGCATACAGACGGCATTGCAAAAATCACTTTTTAGGGTTTGGGGTGTCATAAAAAGTCAACATCCATCAACATATCGGTGAGATTTTTTTTACTGTAACATTGAGCTACAATAGGACTCGCCCCCATGTTAACTTTCACACGTTACTCGCCTTTTTGATTCATACTACCCGCTCCAAATATGTATAGAAACTAATAAAATCCCTATAATAGTACTCTTCTCTATTGTAGTTCTCGTAGTTTGGTACAATATAATAGACAATTCTGAACAGTATAAAAACAGAATATTATAGGATAATATTCTCTATAAAAATAAAACTGTTCATGTACTTACCGAATGTATCTTCTGGATAGAGCAACCACCAAGACGGGCTAACACCATAGAATCCTAGTACGGGGAGTTGACCGACCAAGCAAGCTATGATGTTCCAACAGCTGATGTCCACACCGATTTTATCAACGCAACACTAAAATGCGCCAGGCAGAATTGGCTCGACTGGAAGACTGCTTACCTGTCCTCTGATGGGAGAAACGTGTACTACATCCACAACATCAGGTGATCTAAGAAATGTTCTGGAAGAAGATGGAGCTCTAACAACAAATGGGCTACGTGACTATCGAAAGCTTCTAGAAGGACGTCACCAACCGAGTAATCTTTTCCCTCACCTTGCATCCCTAGCAACGAAAACCCTATATAGCGTGATGTTCGTGTATTCAAAAATAAATATTCACTATCAACGCTTGATGGAGGAGTGCTGTCCTGGACTTGGACAGTGTCAGGATAAACTTTCATATTCCACGGATTTAAACTATGGCAGTGTATATTTTGGACTCCGATTTAAATTTAACTTTTAGTGTTAGCCAAGTTAGGCGTCGTAATTTTTCTATTTAATAATATTTTTTTACCTGAACATTTATTTTGAAATGAGATTCTATATTTTGTCTGTCGCCACTTCGGTGCTAGAGTCTGCTATATTTCTTAAACTGTTTTAGATAGCCACAATTATTAGTTGATTTTGTGTTGGACACGTTAAATATAATTCATTTTGAAATTGTGGTTACTAGTAATTGTTTTGATAATATTAAGGTAGTATTTTAGTGGTTTATATTTTTTTAAATGAATTATTGTAACGTAACCTTTCTGACTGATAAAATTAATATTGAAGTTAATTCACATTAGAATATTTTCAAATCTTTTGCTATGCTTTGTTTCTAGTATTGTATTTTCTTTATATTCACAAGTAAGTGGACGTTTCCTAGTTTTGTGTCGAGATCAGATAGTCCCGCGGGAGTTTGAGTAAAGTCTGTTAGCCAAACTCTCATGTGTTTTAAAATATCTAATAAATATTTAATATTTATTATTAACATTTTGAAGTCTGCATTCATTGGTGTGAATCAGACACTTCAGTAACATTTTAATAAGGCCCATAAGGTTCTTATGTGGATATTAATTGCTATAATTTTTTGTACTTAAATCAACTTTATGGGTTGTTCTGTCTCTTCAAGACTGATCAATTTGATTGTAAGATATGTTACGTGTGATGGACCATTCACTCAGTTTAACTGCGCGAAACAATTGTTTATTTTTTGATTTTCAACATACCTCAGTTTTATTTTTGAGACCATGTAAAGATTTCTGCTTTGCTGTTATTGCTTTGAATAAACCATTCATATTGTTGTTATTAAATCTTGCATTTGATTTCCCTTTTTATATGTTTTGTAGCTTACTCCCACTCCCGTTTATATTATTTGTCGTCGTAAATAAAAGGTAGTAGAGTGGGGTGTAACATTATGGTCGCAATACTTTCCCTTTGGTGTTCGAAAAATTAAAAAAAATACATATATGCGTATAACTTGAAAATTATTGGTTTCATAAAAATATGTTTCAAATAAATGACTTTTATTATAAATAGATATACATATTTGTATTGATACGTAATTTCATATCTCGAAGAGTTACGGAAATATGATAAAAAATTCGAATTTACGCGTCAGACCGGAACCCTTAAATTCATGTTGGCGAAAAATTGAAAGTATCCATTTTGTTTATAAGATTTAGGAATGTTTAGAAATGAAATTTAACTAAAACCGTTAGAGCCAATTTTGATAAAATCGATTTTTTTCTCTTTTCGCCCTTCAGTAAATTACCCTTAGTTTTAGGGTTGGATATCCAATTCCAAAAAACCCTCGGAGCAACCCTATGAAAACCCAAATACCAATTTTTAGCCCAATCGGTAAAATAGTTTAGGTTCTAGTCCGAGGTACAGACAGACGGAAATTGGGGATAGGGTGGGGTTATTAAACCTCGAAATTCATAAAAACTAGAGTTCAATTTTTTTGACGATCACAATCATTTCTCTACCTGTAAGGCAGAGAGAAAATAAAAAAAGTACAAATTTAAACATGTTAAACATAAAAGGTTTGTACTTGTTTTATTTAATTAGTCCGATATCTTCTAGGGTAAATCTTTATAACGTGATTTTAACTTATGTTGATAGCTATAATTATCGTTATATTGATATATTATATTTTAAAAGGGCAAAAATTGTGGATTTTATTTTAACAAACGTGATATATATGTTGATAAAATACGTTTGCAAGGAAATAAATTATTTTAAATTAGACTACTTTGCAACCATTTGTAAAAATAATGGAATTTCGTTTGTTTTTTTTAATATTCCTCCACAAAACATACAACTAAACAGTAGTTTCCCTATTTTATGAATAAAGTTTAAACAACATATCAAATGGAACGAAGAACAATTTATTGTAAAACTATAATTCAGCAAGTCATTCTTTCGCCAAGACTTTCTATTCCATCTTATTTGTGAAAGCATGATTTTTTTACTCTATTTTCCGCGGGTTAAACCACGTAGTTTTTTATTTTTTGTATGAACGCTGCTTGTTTTTTGTTTATATTTTGGGAGAGGTTCATAAAGCCCATTCAATCCAAGCTCACCTCTTCTGTACTATTCATTAATTTTTCAATAGTTTCGTGTTGGCAAGAAGAGCTCAACCCCCGTGGGAAAGGAATGTGTTAGCTAGCATTTGGGCTCTGGCGAGAATTAAGGACGAGTTTTATGCATGTGAAATTGGGGTAGGGCTGTAGCTAGACTAACACAAAGCAAAGTGCTACAAATCCACCAAAGGATACTACTATTAAAGAATTCAATAATGCAAACGAAAGTCAAGATTATGTGGTGCATAATTTTAAAGGTCTACAAGGTTTGTGCTCAGATCACGTTTTAAGTTAGCTGTTGGTTGTCCACTGGTCGGAAAGTTTCAAACGCTAATATCCCAAATGTGGGTCTAATCTTTGTCGAGGGCTTGAAGTTGATATAAATTTCAAAAAACAATACACAAATTAATGGACCTACTTCAAGACATCAACTAGTGGAACCACTTCAAATCAGAAACTAGTGGAACTACTACTAAACAGCATTAATTTCTTACAAATAAATTTTCTATGTTGCACAGGTTTTTGAGAAGAAACTCCCATCCCCACAGACAACTAATATTGAAGAAGGGATGGATTAATATTTCAATTTTCATAAAAATGACTAGCGTAAATTAATTTTATTAGTGCTAAGATAGTAAAACTTTAAACTGATGTGTTAAAAATTATTGAAATAAAAATTAAATAAATAATGTTAAATGCATTTACAATTTATAAAATGTTCAAAAAGATTGAATATAAATTTAAAAAGGATTTAAGGGCTTTGAAAATGTTTTAAGACTTGAATTAAGTAAGGAGCGGTATAATGTTAAGATAGTAAGACTTTAAACTGATGTGTTAAAATATACAGTAATAATAATAATAATAATAATAAGGGTTATAATGCTAAGATAATAAAGATTTAAATGATTTGTTAAAAAATTAATTACAATTTAAAAATTTAACACATCTGTCTAAAGTCTTATTATCATAGCATTAGTTTAAAATTTCATTTAAATTTCTCCTTACTAAAGTTAAAATGAATTTATCTACAATTAAAATGATGTGTTAAAAAATGTGGTACGAGGAAAAAACTTAACACTTAAGTTTAGAGTCTTATTATCTTAGTATTATAAACCTCCTTACTTAAAATTTCCTTAGAATGTTTTCTAAAATGTCAATACCATTGGTATTAAAAACCAAACAATTTGAGCTTTATGGGGAAATGTGCAATCATAAAGCAGATATATATTTTAGGAGCAAAAAGGTGGAGAATGTGGGTGAAGATGTGTTCGAATCTGCTAGCCTAGTTTTTCGATTAGCTTTTTTCTTTAAAACAAAGTTGTTATATCTCAAACTTGCAATTAATTACTATAAATTATTGATAGCATTGCTTTCGGAATAATTTTTTTAAATAGTTTATGAGCACACATAACGTGTGATAAGTATGTGTGTTTACGAAAATTATATCCAATTGAAATGTTTGAATTATAATATGCACGCTTCGTTTACTCATAAAGGTCTTACCTTGATAAATTATACTATAGCTCCTATTTTATAAGCTATTATTCCATAGTGTAATCCATGTTAATACCAATATTTTCATTGTAAACGGAGTGTACTTAACAACTTCTCACACGAGGAACAAAATTGATTTTTTAAACTCATTTATGTGGCAAAAAATATATTCTTTGCAATCTATTCAAGGATAGTATTTAAAATATATCCAGTCAGCATTATATTTTAGACACGGCTTTCAAGATTTGTTATAAATACATGAAATTTGTTTGATATAAATAACTTATATGCAAAATATAAGTTATTCTTCCGCTAAACCTCTTTAAAACAGTCAATTAATATGTATGTATTGTAGTCTGAAGCTAAAAATAACTCAAAACTCTTGAAAAAAAACATAATATATTGAATATTTTTAAGTAGTATCCGCTTGTCTCTATAATCCTTGCTAAGTATTTACGTCATCACAAAACAGAATCCTCTTATCATACTCAAGGGTTTATCGAATTACTTCTATTTCACAAAAAGTAACCAGAGTGCAAGCATAACTTTTATTTCATGGCACTTTTTTTTTATCAGATCCCACATTTCCGATAAACATCAAATAAAAAAATGTACCGGAATATTAGGCTGGCCTTTTGATCTAGGGGTCATCATTCTTGGCTACTAATCTAGAGGTTTCAGGTTTGATTCTCATCGGTACCGTAGGTATTTTTACCCCAAGGGTAATTGTTCCTATGTTTGTCATGATCCGGTTAGTTATGATTAAACTAAGTCTAAGACGTCTACTAGCACCACATAATAAAAATAATAATAATATTAATAATCTTATCAGGCCAGAATAACCGCCCCTGCATGGTGCCCCAACCACAGAAGACAGTCACATATCCGCCACTGCCAGTAGAAGACCAGAAATGTCTGCCAACAAACCATGGTGGTATACGCTAAAAAAGAGTCTAGTATTTAAATATAAGCATTAAAGGTGGCATGTAAGGGGACACGAGAAAAGGCTAATGATTTTGCAGTTTTTATAGCAAAACATATTTTTGCCCAAAATAAATGAAATATTGCTCCAGTAGAAACATAAGAGTTTAATTTTCTTCACATGTTGATATCAACAGTTCCTAAATATTTATCATGGGCATGGTGGCATTATCTAACTAATTTTTAAGTGAAGAGAAAAAGTTGTCATCAAATTCCAGAACATCTTTGACAAATATTCATGAAATTTCGAGGTCACTTAGGTAAAACATTTTTTGTCTCCCGGTTTTAATTTTATAACTTTATTTTTAAAGAATTATTCAAATCCCCATTTGTATATTTGGACCAATAAAAAAGATAGATATTGGGTCCACAAGTGTCAACACTTCGTATTAATATTTCGGCTTCCAGTGAAAAAAATTGACATTTTATTAGAGTTGCACATCTGATGATTATCACATGGCTATTAAATTTCTAATTTAAAAATTTTGACCAATAAAATAGGTAAATATTGACTATTAAGTTTACACTTATTGAGATAGATCATTGCTGCACAAAATTTTCCCATAAGAGGCTAAAGGGAAAAGAATATCAACTTTTTGAGAGACGTACTTATTTACTTACTCTATGGCATTAGAGAATTATTAGTTAAAACTTAAGTAGTATCTCTGCAACTAAAGCTCACATAAATTATATTAATATATCGGCCAAAATCTCAGAAACTGTTGGTTTTATAAAGATATATTTCAAATAAAAGTTTTAAATTTATAATAGCACTACAATAGTTTCATGATAAGTTATTTAGTATATCAAATAGTTACCATATTATGGTAATTTCCGTTTCTAAGGTACACTAAAATTCATTTTAATGGAAAATTGAAGATAGCGATATTTTTTATAATCTTAATCAACGCCTAGATACGAATTTTAATTAAAATTGTTAGAGCTGATTTTGAGAAAATCGATTTTTTCTCTTTTTGCCCTTAAATAAACTACTCTTAATTTGAGGGTAAGACAGACACACAGACAGACGGCACTGCAAAAACCACATTTTGGGGCTTGAGGAGTCATGAAACGTCAACATCCGTCAACTAAATTATATTAATATATCGGCCAAAATCTCAGAAACTGTTGGTTTTATAAAGATATATTTCAAATAAAAGTTTTAAATTTTTAATAGCACTACAATAGTTTCATGATAATTTATTTAGTATATCAAATAGTTACGTATATATGGTAATTTCCGTTTCTAAGGTACACTAAAATTAATTTTATTGGGAAATTGAAGATAGCGATATTTTTTATAATCTTAATCAACGCCTAGATACGAATTTTAATTAAAATCGTTAGAGCTGATTTTGAGAAAATCGAATTTTTCTCTTTTTGCCCTTAAATAAACTCCTCTTAATTTTAGGGTAAGACAGACACACAGACAGACGCATTGCAAAAACCACTTTTAGGGCTCGAGGAGTCATGAAACGTCAACATCCGTCAACATCTAAGGTTAGATTTTTTTTACGGTCGCAATACCTGACCTATGTTTTTTTTTAAAGTATATTTGTGTATGGCTTGAAATTATTGGTTTTATGAAAATATGTTTCAATTATAGTATTCTTTTTATAAATATACCTACATATTTGCAATGATGATTTCATATCTCGAATAGTTACAGAGATATGATAAACAAATTAGAGTTTACGCATCAGACCGGAACCCTTAAAGGCATTTTGATGAAAAATTGAGGGTAGCCATTTCGTTTAAAATATTGATCAAAGCTTAGAAATGAAATTTAATCAAAATCGTTAGAGCCGATTTTCATAAAATCGATTTTTTCTCTTTTCGCACTTAATGAAACTACCCTTAATTTTAGGGTTAGAAATCCAATTCCAAAAATCACTCGGGGAAACCCTATGAAAATCCTAGATACCAAGTTTAAGGCCAATCGGTAAAATAGCTTCAGCTCTAGCCCGAGGTACGGACAGAGAGACGGCCAAACCGATAGACAGACAGACAGATAGACAGCATTACAAAATCCACTTTTTCGGATTCTGGGGGTTATGAAACGTCGACATTTATGAAAATCTAGATTACGATTATTTTTTAAGATCACAGTACTTTATCTACCGGTAAGGTAGCGAGAAAGTAATAAAGACATTGCTTATTTACGATAAATTATTTTAGTAGCTAAACAGCAATACTAAACAATGTATTGTTTTAATTGTTTGATAAATATATTTGTTTAGTTTTTATATCTATGTACTCATGAATATTTCCCTTTCATAAATAACAAATTTAGGACTAACTTCATAAAAATATCATTTAGTATCGAATATGTATTAATTTACAATTTCATATGTTAAGCACAAAAAATATTATTTCCATTTAAAATATCTTTGGTAAAAAAAATCCATGGCTTCAACACGCAATTGAATTATACTGACTGAGTTGTTGCTATCTGTTGACAAAGATAGTGTCAACTTTAGCGGTAAGAGGGTGTAATGTGGTCAGCATAATGAAACTTCTGGCCTTTACTCTCAGTTTTCTAGACTGGAGCTGCTACTTACTGTATTTATTCAAGTAACTCCGCATTAGTCCTCACGAGGCTGTGTTGACCCTGTTTCAGACCCAATGCTTCACAAAATAATTTGGAGGCACTGAGGATTGAACCCATAACCTTTGAATTGGTTACCAAGAACTCTGACCATTAGACCACAGTGGTGTTCTAAGCATTGGTAAAACATTTTATATTATTTGTTCATCCTTGAATATAGACTTTTAATAAATTACTTAGCCTTAAACCTAATAAATATTTAATATTATAAACTAGTTGGTATACCCGTTCTTTGCTCGGGGAATCTATAAAGTAAATTTGTTATTTTAGTGTATAAAATTAACCACAAGGAAAAGTAACCAAATCTTAAACTATGTTTAAATATTAATCATTTATTGTTTTAAATTATGTTACAAAACGTGAAATTAGTCAAAATAAAGATATAATCTGAACGTATTTTAAAATCTTTTCTATAAAGTAAATTTGTTATTTTAGTGTATAAAATTAACCACAAGGAAAAGTGACCAAATCTTAGACTATTTTTAAATATTAATCATTTATTGGTTTAAATTATGTTACAAAACGTAAAATTAGTCAAAATAGAGTTATAATCTATACGTGTTTTAAAATCTTACATTTCTTTTGAAGATTAAGTTACAACTTCTTTATACACAATACTTTGAACTCCAACCTGTTGGTGCTCGTAAAAAAGAAAAGAAAAAAGAAGAGTGACACAAAATAAATAGTTGTTAAAGAGTTGAGACAAATTAAGGTTACAACGTAACAGTTTACAGTATTATAAAGAGTTATTCATTTTCAACTTTTCCGTCCTAATCCGATCGCTATTTCAAATCTCCCACATTAAATTTTCGTTTTTTGGACTTTTATAGATAATAGTACCATAAAAACTATCAAAATTCCAAATTTTAAATTTCTATAATGTTTATAGGTTATCGAATAACTCATGTGGACAGACAAATATCAAAAATACATCAAATTATAATTTTTTACATCCGACTGTACTATTTTTATAATTTATTCTTGTACAATTATCAAGATAACCATGACAATCCCAAATCAAATATATCTATTAATAAATTTCGAAAATAATTTTTGAAATGCAACATCAATCAACACAAGTAGAGTGCACAAACTAACGCAATCTATCAAATAATTATAAAAATATATCGGCAAAAATAGAACCAGAGTTTAACAAAGAGCAAAAATGAAATCTGTTAAAAAGATAGATTGGTCCCAACATTACCTGCAACATTTATTTTCTACTATTTAAAAAAAAGTTGTTTGTATAATAGCTTGTGAAATTCTTATCCCCCTATTTCTTAGATTCAATTTTTAAATTTTAAATTCTAGTTATTTTGTTATTATTTGTAGTTTTATTAATACCTACATGATTAAAATATTGCAATTTTCTACTATTTATATTATTTTTTAATATTTCAGACAACCTTATTCCCTATTTTTCAAATTTTTGCTATAAAATTAAAAAGCTTTCGTGCTCTTCTAGTTATCTTAGCTAACCCATCCATCTTCCTGACAAATTTTAATTTTCTATCACACCAAAATAATTTCTTTTAGGTTTTTGAAATTTCCATTCCCCGCTATCCCCCTCATACTATACACTGATCCTTGTTTAGAAATTATAAATATTTAGAATCTTTTAGTTATTTAAGTTTCTCCCTAGACATGTTTGTAATTATTTAATTATTCCAATTCTCTGTAAATTTAAAACAACCAACACAAAATATAATTTCTATTAGGATATTAGATTGAAAGGTATCCTGAAATTACTCTTTGGATTGCAGTTTATTTGTCGATCAAGTAGGACAAAAAATAAATCTACAATCTACATTCAATATGAGAATACAACAATTATCAAACGGTTTAAGTAAATATATTTTAAAAATATCGATTTTATTGAATTTTAAAAGAAAATATATAGCTTATGTGTTAACCATACGTCTAAGCAACCAGGTGAGATTTCAGAGCAATCGGTGCGGATTTTGAGTTATAGAGAAACATACAGACACCAACTCATTTATATAAATATAAATGAGTAACTTGCATAAAATTCTCTCCTATAATTTGGGTAAATACATACAAACTATGGGAAAGAATTTTATACGTGCTACTGTATTTATTATGTGTAAAATATTTAGTATACGTGTGTGTAAACAATAAAAAATAATTTAGTTGAAGTATTTAATGTGCAATTTCTGAACCAAATTATTATATCAGCACGCGACTTATTAACTGACTTAAATCTAGAACAGACACAACATCCAGCCCCCAGGCCGCTAATCCATCACTGTAAAAGTGTATGTCCACATTTCACCAACATTAAATTTTTAGCCATGCCAGAAATTGAGCTTAGGACTTTTTATTCAGCAGACATAAACATTACCGACTGAGCTAAGGTGTCGCAGGAAACGAATAAACAAATATAAATATATAATATATATAATTATTGTTAACGTCTGTAGCGGTAGACTACGCTAACCCTGTCAGTCCCATTGATCTACTTATAATATACATATATATATAATATATAAATATATCTATAGATAAAACCACTACCGACGCTGATTCAGAATGTTCATTCCCTTTCGATTTCCGATTGACAGATGGGTATAGAGGAGGTGATAATATTTTATCAATGTGGCTTCTCATCTCCTCCCGTGCAATTGTTGACAGATTTACCTACAAGTCATATTCCTCGCCTTCTTACCTTGGAATAGCTAGTCCTTTCTACTAATATACACTAAAGTGTTGGTTATTTATTCATAAACGTAATGTTATAGACACAAATTGGTTCATCCTGAGCTATACTTTGAAATAAAGCAAGGAGTGCTAAAAATATTATGAATATTGTTAAAGATTTTATAGATAATTGATCATTATTTCCTAAGGAATGCTTTTGAGCTTAAATATTATTTTAATAGTCATAAAACGGAATTAATATATAAAATCTGATCGATTTAATTAATCAACACAATAATTTAGGTTGACTTTTAAAATCGAGGAAGACTAAACTAACTGAAATTTATCTTTAAAAAAAGCTAGATATTAAATTAATGTTTGTAAGCGTACATGAGTAATAATGGTTTTAATAGATAGAGGAGATATTATAGTATATTTAAATTTAAAATACAAGAACTAGTTAAATTACATCAGTGTAGTCAAATACTTTGAATGAATTGTAGCCTGCTTCGCTGGCCATATGATCTTTAAGGCGTCACTCTAACAATTGACTATACTGACAATGACAGCGATATCGGGCAGGTGTCCCAGGAGTGGTTTTTCCTCAATGATTTTCCACCAACCCTCCCTACAGCCCTCTCTCCGAGTAAACGAGGGTACACTTCCTCTAAATTCAATCTTACTCATCCCTAACACTTAGCATAATTAGTATATGTGTGTGTACAACCTGATAAGGTAATGAGACGGAGTGTTTAAAAAAAGT
>CABFWB010005549.1:0-18804 GCA_902151455.1 Timema bartmani | reverse complement strand
CTGCCCACAGTAATCTACGAGACTTTATTACCCTAACAATGCCTTGTGATGAGTACAGGGTATGTAACGCATCATTATGTAACCTCCTTCACTTCCCAGTATCCTCATTCCATTTTAGACCAAATATCTTGCTAAGCATCTTGTTTTCGAACAACCTAATTAATGTTTATCGTAAGATAAGAGACCACGTTTGTTCCAACTTAAGTTAAAATATTTCTCGCTGTTTTAGGAGCTTACTAAGATAATATCAAAGCAGTTTGGGCGGTTTAGTATTATTCACTTTTCTTAGATTGTCCAGGGACACCTTAGTCATTGGCTGACCATACTGAAAACATGTATCTGTATTTGGATTAAGAAGGAGATGAAAGTGTGACAATAATGTAATCAAAATTAAAGTACATGAGGACTTTTATTTTATTTTAAAATCTTTTCAGTCATATTTCCTTCCAATGGTTAAGCTATAAGATATATGAAAGAGTCTTGTGAGTTGTCATCTTCTTAACGTTTTTTCAACCTGCATAAAACCCCGAGAATATGCTCTTAAGTGACCAGATTCATCGCTTGGAAGACATTATAGAATTCTGTTTGATTTTTCTCTTGAAATTTGTCTTTTAGCATGTCATCACACTGCAGATCAATCTTTTCCAATTGAAGGTTTGGGGGAGCTTCTCAATTTGACACTCAAATGTATTTGGAAATGTGTAAATGTCTTCTGCACTTGCATTAATACCCAAAGAAAGCTGCTGTATTTGAATTTGAATTTGAAAATATAAAATCCATTCTTAGCTCGCGAGCCGTACAAAAAGAGGTGGTGGAACAGTTTAGGACCACGGGCCTTAGTTTACCGACCCCTGCCTTAGACCATGCCGCCACCAAAGCGGGTACGTTGGTTTAATTTACGTCAAAACATTTTCTAACATTCTGTCTGGTATAATTTAAATACGTGTTCCTTACAGGGAACCTGTTTCACTTCCCCTTCTCAACTCGTGTTGTCAGGATTAGAACTTTGGCGAGAACGGTCTCAAAGACTGGACAAATATTCTTATTCTTTTCAAGAGTTTGTCTTTTTAAATAAAACTATTTTAAAATACGAATCAAATAGCCGAAGCTATTATGATTGCTTTTTAGTGAGGAACTCTCCATCTAGATATCATATTCTGAAAATTGACACCTGGACATGGGAATCAAACCCGGAACCTTTGGCTTGATACGCCAATGCTCTAACGACTGAGCTATCCAGGAATCGTCCCGTAGCCAGGGTTATTCTTAAATCAAAATTTTAAGGCAGAGTCTATGTTGGACGTGCGGAAATCGTCGGCTACAAATTTATGATTTATTAAGATCACGAGCTATCAGATAACGCAGCCACCTTCGACTCGGTAGTTGGCTAGTACGTCATGATGGAATTCTCACCGGTTGTTTGCTGGAACATTATTAAATCACGGTTCACATTGTGTGAAATTTAATAGAAACAAGTGTACCTTATGTGCTCCGATCATTGTGAATTATTCTCTGCATGGTTTGTACATATCATGGAGCATGACTCATTGCCAAGCCGTTATAATTAGGGGAGGGAGCGCCCAGGTTCCGATATTTAGGAGAGTAGTTACAACCATTTTCATAGAAAGAGCCTTTTAGAAAATAAGAACCTATTTTTGTTGCTGTTGATGTTGATAACCTTTGGGTATACCTAATACTAGTATAGAGTCGTGTTTTATGTGTTTTGATAATATCTATCAAACGTGACATAAGTTATCACATTATATTATGTATAATTACGATCTAGTAACTTTTCTGGCTTTCAGATAAGGGTATTCCGATGAAAATTAGACTGTACCAGGGTTGCCACTATTATATTGATATCAAATTTCCTTATTCTCCAGCAGAACTTACCATTTTTTCAAGTGGCCTAGATTGGAAAAAGAGTAATAAAATTATTATTTTTTTATCAAAATGACTAGTGTGAAGTAATGTAACTTATGTTTAAAACAGGTTGATTTAAGATTGATGGGGAAATACGAGTACATTTTATGTCACTTCACAATCTTTGTTTAAAGAATAATAAGACATGTTTTAATCAGTGTGCTTAATTCTTCAGTTCACTTTTTCGTCTCTGCTAAGACCTACTTTTTTAAGATTTAAGCTAAATGTCCCAAATTAACCAATATTTTGGTATTTTTACTAAATACTGGAAAACTACCTGTGTTTTCCCGGGTTTTCCAGACACTAACTACCTGTGTTTTCCCCGGCTGTCCCAGATTTTCAGGTCCATGGCAGCCCTATGTACTCATTGACCAGCCGCTATATTGGATAGAGGAAGCGCTCAGTTGAGTAAGTGGAAGTATCAAGGAAAGGTATTGCTCCGCTTCCAAGAGTTGGGGAGGCGAATTTCAAGTATGTGTAGATTGAAATAAAGCCCATACAGCGCCCTCGATAAATCTAACCAGTAGGTAATAAACGCTGTTAAGATGGGGATGTAGGAAACGTGAGAAAATGGCAATTTTCTTTTGCAGTTTTTACAGAAAAAAATTATTTGGCCAAAGTAAATCAAATATTGCTTCAATAAAAAAAAATAGTTTAATTTTCTTCCCATGGCGACCTCAAAATTTCTGTAATATTGTCAAGGGTGTCCTGAAATTTAAAGGTAAACTTTTTTCTTCATTTAAAAAGTATGTCCTCTAATATCGTTACGACCATGACAGATATTCAACAACTGTAGATATCACCATGTGAATAAAATTAAAATCTTTGTTTGTACTGCAGCAACATTTTATTTATTTTGGCCAAAAAAAGTTTTGCTATAGTAAATGCAAAAACACTGGCCTTTTCTCGCGTTCCTCACCTTAACTGGGAATGCTCAACCGTCGAGCAAGATTTCATAAAATACTGAAGAAAAGGAACTCAACAATCTATTCTTGGTTGTTTTAAGTACGAGATTAATATATTTCTTGACAGATGCATGTATCTATCTTTTTTTTTAAGTACTGAGATGAGGACAGTTATTTAATTAATGAGTACTTCATGAAAAAGTAACTCGCAAACTTTGTTTGTGGAGAGATACTTTCTCGCTATAAAAAAATTAACACATAAAAGACTGATGTAGCTATGGGAATTTAGTTCCTAAAAAAAGGGGAAAAAAATTTAAAATGTAAACTTTCTGAGTAAAGTGGGGAGGGAAACTAGTATAGTTCTTGTAATTTTCATACGCCAGGAGATAGTTAATGTTTTACGTTGTTAAAAGTAAAAGCTACACGAAGCGTCTAGGGTGACATTTGTATTTTTTTCTTTTGTGTGTGTGTGTTATGCTGGTATTTTCCATTCGTGTATTGGGGAGAGCATAGCTTGAATATAGTTGGATTATGGTAAGAAGACATATTTAAATTGTACAAACATTATTTTTGGACAACATTGATTACATTTTACTTTACTATTAGTATTAATTATTCATTTTATAGGTCTCGATATGGTACATGAAAAGTGAAAGTTTCAGATCTCATGATTTGGTGCATTAATATATGAAAACTGATCTATTATAATTTGTAATCGTAAAAAAAGTACCTTCCTATTTATATTAGACTGTAACTTTTGTTAACATATTTGTCAAAGCTACCTTTCATATACTGATGAGCAAAACACTGACACTTTGGTCCCATTATGTTAGGGTTTTAACTATGGGATCAATTATGTAATGCATTTATTGGCTTGAATCACACTTAATTATAGTTTCCGAAGGCCTGATTTTAAAACGCCAATTTGTAATTTTATTGGAAATTTTAAATGTTTAAGAAGATATATTATACATGCCAAGACAAAATAACCCTCGCTATATTATTGTGGTCAGCATTTACTTTGGTTTTCCTTGACATAGCTGATTCCATTTGTCTTTTACCTGCTGCGTGATTTCGCTTCATTTCGAGATAAGTAGTTATTTAATTATTTATTTAAAAAAAGTTTTCAAGTTTTCCCCTGAGAAATCAAAGGGTTGTATCTCCTTGGCATTGTTTAGTTGATGGTTTAGTTAATTATTCATTAATAATGTCAAAAGATTTTATTTTGTGTTAGTTAAGCTTTGAATCTTCACAAAGAGTCGTGTGGTCTATGGATTTAGATTCACATTGATCAAGGTTGTCGTTTACTGAGGATTTGAGGGAAGGGTTGGTGTTCGAGTCACCCAGGTACATTTTGAGTAGTTTTCCTATCCTATCAGGGTGCATTTCTTCTCAAACAGCCCCCTTCTTACAACCCTTATATGCGTTTAGTAATTAAAACAAACTAATGATTGAACCACATTTAGAAATTATATGCTATTTAATTTTGATAAATTACTTTATTTTTCGTTCTGAAGTCAATTGTTGGGATGTATTAGTCACAGCTTGTGAACGTGTGGAATGCCAGGCCTCCACCGTGGTTCGGATCCCACGTTAAACTGTAAGTCCTCCATTTAATTTCACAATCACCCTACCATTATACATTAGCGTAAGTGCGTACAATCCTAACGGGCAGTAAGACGCGGTGCTAATAATAATAATAATAATAATAATAATTTGTTGGGGGATAGCAGAATAAAATAGGAGTGCTTGAAGCATCCAAAACTTTGACTTTGCATCGAATATTTGTTATATTTGGTTTATATTCAGAAACAAATTTTGATATCGACAATATTTAAGCTTTGACAACAAAAATATTTCCAGCTAAAGAAAACCCATTTGTTCAATTTTTATTATTTTATGTTGTTAATTATGTTCACAATGTCTGCCCTGAACGGCCTTAATTGACACATTACACAATCACCCTATAATATATAATAAACTACTCGAGAGAGTTGTCCGTCAAATAGAAACTGCAATCTTTCAGTCTAAAAAAGAGTCTACATTACACATCAATGCTCACAAGAATAAATATTCAAATTAATTGTATCTCATATTGTATTAGTAACGTAAATTGTTAAATTAGAGTAGGACTAAATCTGTTTAGTAATATTTGCAATAAAACATTTGGTATCATATTTAATGTATGCTTAAGTATATGTTTATATATGATACATAAATATGCTCATCCTTCTGTAACTCGACCACTCTGAGATAGAAGTATTGTGATTATAAAAAAAAATCAAGATTTAGAAAAATGTTGACAATTCACTACCCGTGAAACCGAAAAACTGGTTTTCGCGATTAGGTCTGTCTGTTTGTCTGTGTGTCTGTATCTCAAACTAGAGTCGAAACCATTTTACCAATCGGGCTAAAACTTTGTATCTAATTATGAACTATACGTCCAACACTAAAATTAAGGGTAGTTTACTGAAGGGCAAAAAGTGACCAAATCGATTTTCTCAAAACACACTTCAACGATTTTGATTAAATTTTGTGTCTAGTCACTGTTCAAAATTACAAACAAAATGTAAACTCTCATTTTCCATCGAAAATGAATTGAAGGTACTTTACACGAGAGTAAATATCCAATCTTGATCATACCTCCACAACTATTTGAAATACGAAATAACTTATCATTGTAAAGTTGTAGTAGCCTACTATGAAAAATAAAAATACTTTATTCTAAATATTATATGTTTATAAAACCATAAGTTCAACCCATAGCTACACGCAAATTATATACATACCCATACTATATATATATGGAAATTTAAAATGAGAAATTGAGTATTATGCTCTTTGGTGGAAAGAGATATTCTTTTCTAAACGATTCCGTAACCGTGCATATTATTTCATTTATATCCTTTGATGGAGGGTTTCTGCAATAATGTATGTTATTTCGTTTCACAATTCTCACGAGTGTTCAATAAATGCCTCTATTTTAAAAGAAAAGAGAGAGAAAGTCTGTGCGGTGCACCGTGCAATTTATTTTCAATATAAAACAATTCTTAAGAAAAAATTCACACTTTTATTTGACTTTTGGAACATTTCATATTTTCGATTAAGCTTCATTCTGAATCAGAAAAGTGGACGTAGCACAGCCTCAGAATAAATTGTTCTGGGGAATGAAAAAACAGCTCAGCGATAATACAGCCTTTACTCTCACGGCTAAGAACAGTAAAATCATCATTTTCTTGGAGGAGGTCTTCTACGAGGCAATCAAACTGATACTCCAAGAACTTTACGAAATAGAGGTTGCAACTGTCGTTGTGGCTCGTCTACAAAACAAATTACTAGCACGTTGTCGCAACAGCTTACAAGAGTGAACTTATGGACGGCGCCAAAAACAAGAGCTGTTAAAATGATGTCAAATAGTAAAGTGTCGTAGTATAAATAAGAGTATTTACATCTTGTAAAATTTAGTTGGTTGGAGTTTTTTTCCTCCGTTATTCTTTTTCGTTTAATATTTGCTTTTCCCTCTTCAGCTGTCAACGAAATTGCATATGACAGGTTGGCGGGTAGGTCTTCAAAAGGAAGATGACTTCTTATTCAAGTTAAAAGTTATCTTATTCACAATTCCTCCTTTTCTCACAGAAAATTGATGCTTAAAGCTACTTTTATGAAAGTATGTATAAAAGATGTTTGAATAATATTAAAGTTGAGGAAAGAGAGCACAGTAAAATTATTTCAGTTAAAATTCACAAAGTGCTTTTATACTCTACGCATTATTATTTCATTAGCGCGAGGATGTAGGGAATTTCAAAACTTTTTTTTGTCTAATTAAATCAAATATAGCTTAAGGCGATTGGCCCTTTTCATTTTGCGTGGAAATGCAGAGCCGTGGGAATAAACGGTTATATTCAAGAATGTTTATTGTTTTGCAATTTTCTTTTCGGAAACGGTTTGTTCAAGAATAGAAGCATCTTGATTAAGTTATACTTTTTATATAAACCTCTCTATAATTTTAACAGTGATAAAATATAGATAAAATTGACAATTTTCAATAGAAAACTGCCGGCTTCATAACAAAAAATAAGAAAATTTAATAATTAATAAACATCGATACATTATCTTAGAAGGGGTGTTGAAAATACTAACATAAAAATTTCTCTCGTTCTCGAGGAAACTGATATTTCCAAACGTATGATTTTTCCGCAAGAGCTGTCCGGTAGCTAGCGCCATCTACGGTTTCCGTGATTCATCTGTTCTTATTGGCGCGGAAGGGTACTTTGATCGGTTGTGAAGCCACGCCACGCCTTTCACCCTCCCGCCCACCACCCCACAAAATAGGTTATAGATTTGCACTCGACAGGTCCAAGGGCCTTAAGTAGAAACACATGGCCTAATTTTCTTCAAAAGCTGATGTCAACAGATGTTGAATATCCGTCACGGGTGTCCTGGAATTTAATGAAAACTTTTTCTCTTCATTAAAATGTTTGTCATCTAATGCCGCTATGTTCATGACAGATATTCAACAACTGTTGATATCACTATATGAGGAAAAATATAATCGCGGTGTGTACTGGAGAAATATTTGATTTATAATGGCAAATAAAATTGTTTTTGCATAAAAATTGCAAAACACTGTATTTTTCTCGCGTCCCTTATGGTCCCACCTTAATGCAAGAGAATTAAAGAGCATTCCATAGAAGTTTGTAAACAATAATAAGGTCTTCACTCAAAAACTTAAATCATAATTCAAGGAAAAGTCAAGTTTTGTTAACATTTAAAAATATGTTAATGACAAACTCATGTGCAACCGTGTCCTTTAGGAATATTATATTTTTGGGAAAATTCTTAAGACTAACTAACCTATTATTTTCTTGTGTTTTTGTAATCGATCCGTAAAAGTGCAACTATAGTCAAAACTACACTATTACATTAGACAAATTGAATACGCACTAGGGTCACGTAAGTAAAGCTTTCGATAGAAGGTATGGTCGGTGACAATGTCAATGCTCCAATCTTCACCTATCCCATCACCACGCTAGTAGAGGCTGCGGAACTAGGAGACTGGGGGTGCTCAAGCCCCCCGTTTCTATTTTGGGGTGGCTGCAACTATCTTATTTGACTCTCCCCTAATTTTACTAATTTATATCCAAAATCCATATGTAGGAATATTCTAAATGAGATTTACTCAAAATAGCTTCTATAGGCATCTAATTTTCAAAAATTTGCCACAAGAAACCCACTCCAAATAGCTTTTAAGGACATCCCATTTTCTAAAAGTTTCTCGTATAGGCTTACTCCAATTATCTTTTAGAGAGAGGTCTAAATTCTTAAAAGAATTCAGGCTAAGTCAACTACAAATAACTTTCAGAGGCATCGAAGTTTAAAAAAACTGCCAAGGGAAAATCACTTAAAATATGTAAAGGGATCTAATTTTCAAAAGATTTATAGGTTACGACCACTCTAAATAATTTCTAGGGGCATCGAGCCTTCCCCTCCCCCTCTCCCCAATTCCAAAAATCTTCCAGAGACTCAGCACGCTAGTTCGAGTATATTTCCTCTAAGTTACTACCCTCATCTATATTATTATTATTATTATTATTATTATTATTAGCACCGCGTCTTACTACCCGTTCGGGTTATACGCACTTACGCTAATGTGCAATGGTAGGGTGATTGCGAGATGAAATGGAGGACTTACAGTTTAACGTGGAATCCGAACCCCGGTGGAGATCTGGCACTCCACACATTCACAAGTTATGATTAATACACGTATTGTCAGAGGTGAAGGAAGGGTTCGGCAATCAGATAAGTCTGTGCCGGGACCGAGGTTTGAACCCCGGACCCTCAGCACAGAAGTCTGACACCTTACCCCTAGACCACCAGGTCACCCCCCCATCTATACTTTAATTAGATTAATATGGTAATTATTTTGGATTTGAACGTTATAATAAATGAATTGAACGTTTACTTAAGCCTCAAGTTTTGTGGAATGAAATAATATACATTATTGTAGAAATGTGATGGAATAAAAGAGTATCACATTCCACCAAAGATCATGAATGAAATTCATATCTTTTTATAAAAAAACAAATTGAGAATAAATTAACATCTCTGTTCACTAAAGAGCATAAAAATCCACTCCCGATTGCAAAAACCTTAATTCAAAATATACATTTGCCAATAGCTATTAGTTTTATGAAAGTATATTTCAGTAAAATATTGTTCTTGTTTATAATACTAAAACATTACAATGACAAGTTATTTCGTATCTTAAATAGTTGTGGAGATAAGATCAAAATTGGAAACTTGTTTTAATGTAAAGTATTCCCAAAGTTATTTTCATGGTAAAATGAGAGCTATTTGGTTTTAATGTCAAACAATCCCTAGATACGATATATAATCAAAATCTTTAGATTGAATTTAGCCCCTCAGTAAACTACCTAATTAAATAGGGTTGGATTTGTTATTCCAAGAACTCCTCGGGAAAACCTTGTGAAAACCTTAAAAATCAAGTCCTAGCCCAATCGGCAAAATATCTTCGGCTCTAGCCCGAGGTACAGACGACCAATGGCATCGCAAAAATCACTTTTTTGATTTCAGGGGGTCATGAAACGTCAACATTTATCAAAACCTTGAGTTAGATTTTCTTTGACGACCCCAACACTTTTCTTTTCTAGAGGTCAAGAGAAAGAAAAAAGGTTAAAAGAAAATTTAATTTTAACTTTTTGCTATAGTATTCATAGGAAATCCTACGTCATGTTGAATACTCCACATTCTTGCTGGGTATTTCTTAGTATGTATTCTAGGCATGTAAAAAATTTGTTTTATTTTTACTGGGAAACTTTTCTCTCTGCAAAAATCGGCTAGGAACATTTTTACGATATTTTAATGTTTTTAATATTTTTTTGAGGCTGCTTTTTCAATCATGACATCAACCAGAAACAGAAATCCACAACTGACTCACAAAATGGGGAACAGATCCTTTGCACTGATGGTTAATTTCATTGATTCGGATTTGCATGGAAGTTAACTTGAGATAACCGAACTTCGAACCCTTGCGTCATGTAATCGCTTCTAAGCTTGGATCATGGGATTAGTTTTGTACAGTCAAATATATAAGTTGAAACAAACATAAATAATATCTTACAGTTTCACTTAAATACATTAACTTAATTTTAGCTGCACAGTAAAAACTAACTTAATCCAACAAAGATTAACCAAAATTGTTAAAATTCCAAACGTAACTTACTCAATGTATCTATTACAAACATAAGACTAGATTTCAGATTGTTTAAGTTGATAGGGAAGTTCGGGACTCGAATCCAGGACAGCCGCACTGAAGATGGTTTGCAAAATGTAATTTTCATTGGTTTTCTAATCCTAGCTCTCTCCACACAAATTAAGGTGAATTTATTCTAAGGTATTCCATTAATACTTAAGTAAGTTAAGTAGTTGGTGTTGAACACGAAAATGTGAATGTTTTAATACATATAAATGACTAGACCTATATAAGGTATGTATATACACGTTTATAAACATACATGTTCAACACTATATATGTTTACTGTTAATATGTATACACACATATAGCCCAATTTTCTTACGAATAACAATCTGTAAAGCCGTTTTTCTTACCGGAATCTTAATAAATAGTAGGTTTCTAGTTAGAAAAATGGCCTTTCAGAAGGAAATTTGTAAGAAAATTGGACTAAACATACATAATTGGAGTTGATTAATATTTTTCCCTTGATGATCCCACTCTTTACAGCAAATAAATGTATTAATTTACAGATTTCAAACAAATTCGGTAAAAAAAATAATGTATTGCCTTGAAGAATAACTCCGGTATATATTTTATACAATATTACGAGCCACGATCTCCTAAAGATTACGGCCTAAGCCAGGCTGGTAAAAATTGTAATAAGTAGTTCAGCGAATGAAAACCAAGAATAACGTTTTTATATTTAAAAGTATTCTTTTAAATTATAATTATGACACAATAATTGTGATAAAATTTCAACTTACCAAAATATAATTTACTCTTTTTGTCTAGTTTAGGTGAGGTAAACCTGAATCTGTTAGTATTTTTTGGCAGCGGTTTAGTTTTCGTAATGAGACGTCCTTAGAACATAATAATGTATAAAGTAGCATGTAAGGTGTCACGTTTTCAATAAACCAAAATACCGGTCATGAATAGGCCGAAGTTCGAATCTCAGCCGGGTGCACTTGGGTTGATTTTCCATATGTAATTTATCAATGTGGTTTTCTCACCCCTCCTCGACGCTAATGCAAATGCATTTCCTCTAATTAACCGTCAAAATATCTATCCCTTAGAACATGTTTGATGTTGAACCTACTAATAAAATTTTACTCTTTTTGTCTAGTTTAGGTGAGGTAAACCTGAATCTGTTAGTATTTTTTGGCAGCGGTTTAGTTTTCGTAATGAGATGTCCTTAGAACATAATAATTTATAAAGTAGCATGTAAGGTGTCACGTTTTCAATAAACCAAAATACCGGTCACGAATGAGCCGAAGTTCGAATCTCAGCCGGGTGCACTTGGGTTGATTTTCCATATTTAATTTATCAATGTGGTTTTCTCACCCCTCCTTGACGCTAATGCAAATGCATTTCCTCTAATTAACCATCAAAATATCTATCCCTTAGAACATGTTTTTGATGTTGAACCTACCAATAAAATTAAATTCTGACATCATAGGACACAGGTAGTAGATAAAGATATAATATATTTTTAGGTATTTTTTAAGTACTTTCTGAACTGACTCGTCATATCAGCACACGAATTAGACACTAAGCACAACACCCCACCTTTTCGGCCTTTAATTGATCATTGTGAATAGGGAAATCCCATTTAACTTATGATAAATGTTTAGGTCATGACGGGAATCGAGCCCAGGACACTTATATCAGTAGGCTAACACGCTAAAATATATTAAGGACTGATCAAAATAATTGGTTAGTTTCATAAAAATCATCAACCGAAAAACGAGACGTTTAAAATCTTTCAGTTCTATAACTAGTGCTAGAAGCTGAGTATTGTATTCTAAATTGCTTTTAATTGTTCTCAATATGTCATTGTGAATCACTTTCCACTATAAGAAACAGTGAGTGATACTAATCTCCTTCACTCCCGACCATTTATGTAGAGTGAAGCATTAAATAATGTTCTGAACTGCCACATTCTGTTATTTATCAAATCAAAACAAATTAATATATCACTTTGATTAACGTTTCTTCCTATATTCATGTCAAAATACGTTCCAAAATTAGAGATTGTGTGTCCCTCACCAATCATAAGTTTCTGATCGAGAAGAGAGACTTGTTTTTGCTTGGAGAATTATTCTACCTTATTTATAAATAATAAATCATATTATTTAGGAGCGTCATTGTGTGTTTTACAATTATTATTTTGGCACTGCGTTTTACTACCTGTTCAGATACATACAAGTATATTAGTAAATTAAATTGTTTTAGTGAGAAAAAATTACAGAAATATTAATAAAGGATACTGAATAAAAAAGCAAGGTAGGCATGTGCTGTGAAAATGCTAGATATCGATTAGCCATGTCACCATGAGATACAAGGCAAAATACATTAAACTACATATTACCACGTCATGTAGGCCTATTGTACATTAAGTAGGAAAAAATTTGTTACAGTTCTAAACCATGTATTTAAAGATTTCTACGAAAATATTATTTTTAAGTAACTTTATTTTTATTTGGATGCCACCTATCAGGTTGTTTGTGTGTGAGTGTTTGTGCATTCCTCTAGAACAAATGATTTGGCCGAGTTACTTATATATATATATTACACATACATTTTTCTTTTTGATCTAAGATCTTTTACCATTAATATGAAAAGATTAAGATTAAGAATAATTTAGATGAAAAATAACACACAAAAAGAACATTTGTTCTGAAACGCCTCTAATGCAGGGCCAGTTTGAGCATAATTTTGTGTCCATGTGAACTTATGTTTTGGTACCCCCTCCTATAGTTTATAATATTCATCCACATGTTGTCTTAATACCTTCAAAGAAGAACACTACAAGACAAAAATTCATTAGTTCCCAAGGTTTTTCTTGATTATGCAAATTTAATGATTTTGAAATTTGTATATAGAAATAAACTATATATTATAGGTATTCTGCTGTAGGCCTAGTAAACCTCGACTAGATGATAGTATTCGAATGTCTGTACTAAATCTATGGAAACAAAAATCAAGACCCTTGACTTAGCAAATTTGGATATTAAAAATTATTTTTATCGAGGTTTCTTTTATGCACCAGCATCAAGCATTTAATTATATTTAATACAATGTTTTATACAACTTAACATATAATTAAATGTAGTGTAGCCCAAAAGGGTAGTGAGATGCGGTGAAAATAATTAATTAAAAGGGTCATGCATTTTGGTGTTTGGAGTCGGGAATAAAGTGTACTAACTGTATGTGGCATAATAGTCTTAACAATTACAGTCGTGGTAGTAAACGTTAGAAGAAATTAGTTTTTCTTAAATTTACATCCATTACTGTTTCCATCTTGTGGTCTGGGTCAATTTTTAATTCAAGCCCTATATTTTCCCCTACCGGCTTGCTAGGGTTGTCGTAGCTTCACATGCCTTATAATCTAACTTACACACACAGACATACACGCTACCGAATGAGCTAAGATGTCATACAGAGGATATTAGCACAATGCCAAATATGGCTGAACAATCTACGCACTTTTTTCATAAACATTGATATAATTTTAGTTTTTTAAGACAGCATCAGTGGTACGGCAACCTCTAAAGCCCAGAACCCCGGGGTGGTCACCCGATTCACCCAATTCTTGAAATGATATCGATTATATTTCACCCAATGATAAAGCTTACTGAACTAATAAAATGTCTTAGGTCAACTGTCCTATACAAAAATTAGCATCTCTTCATTTTTTAGCAACGCATATTTCTTAAGCATAAATAGTGTTTAGCGCTTGATCTGATATACATTTGGTACTTACATGTATTATTCATATAATTCCATCCTGTGAATATTAATCCATAAACATAATAGGTTATTTCACCCAAAGGAGTTCACACAAATGGTTTATCTAAAAAAGAATCAAACTATTTTGTTTTTATCTAATTTATGGAGAATGAGGTATAAGAAATTCAAGACTTGGACCCTCTGACCAGGTTTTTTTTAAATATATGCTTACCCTACTTTATTATTGTAATATAACTGAATGTATTAATATAATAGGGACAAAAGCTTTGAAAAATAAACAATATGGTTTCATAAATTGTGTTAATTTTAGTTTTTCTCCAAAACATAAAACATTTGACTATACTTATTGTAGTTATTTGAAAAAATTAAAACATATTTGAAAACATACGTAAATGGTACCTTTACCTGATACGTGGTATGAATAATATAAAAAATGTTGGAATGGTAAATAATAGATTATAATACTAATATAACCCTTATTGTGACTCAAATAACTTTAGAATGTGTTCGTATGTCTAAGCTGAAAGTTGTATAGATAATTATTTTAAAAATACTACACATAAACGATAACGAGGCTGTTCATTATCATAATAGCAATACAGTGAAAATATTTGTAAAGGATATTTCAGAATAACGTCTTGTCAAAATATTAGTGATATACCTGTTATCCACGGCTATCTGTTTCATATTTGTTAACAGGGGGGAGAGAGGAAGATCTACGCTCTCACATAATTGAGAGGCAAAAATAAACATTAGGGAGGGGCAAGGATTTATATCAAACTAGGGTGGCAATATACTATGATACAATTATTATTAATTGATCATGCAAGCTGGCGAATATTAAGTGGCCCCCATTTTACTTACCTGTCTACTTCCTCCCCCTACCCTATTCCTAGCTACCTTCTCCTTGGCCTCTCATACTACGCTCAACTTTAAATAGCCTGTAATTATTTCATACACAGTAAAGTTAATAATGTTGGAATAGAGTTAATAAAAATACTTATATCAAAAATATTAAGTAAAACTAAGAATCAAAAATAAATGTTCTCAGCAATTTTCGGTTCACACAAAAGGGTTTTTGGAATTTTGCCACTCAATTGCTCATATTTAGTTCGCACATGTACCATTATAACCAAATATTCACGCATTAATATTTACCTAGCGTTTTTTTTTAGCACCGAGTCTTACTACCTGTTTAGGTTATACGCATATGTACTAGTCACGCTAATTAATTGGGGATGAGGAAGGTTGAACTAAGAGGAAATGTACCTATTTTTTGCGTGGAGGAAGAGGAAAAACCACCCTTATTACACCCAACCGGGATTTGACCTCTAATCTCCCAATAATTGATAATTGGCAGTCTAGTATATTATTTACCTAGCTAATATTTAGTTCACTGGTGTATCCTTTTTTTTACCCTTAAATTTACAGTGGGTGGTCAAGTTATTAGGCACAATCATTTTTGTCACTATTTAAAATTAAACCACTACTATACATGTTAAAAATGTATTTATTTCTTCACACGTTTTGATATTTTAATGCTAGAAATAATGCCTTTAATTTTTTTTTGTAGTGAGGGACATCATTGAGAAGTTGCATTAGTGGGTTAGGCTATAGAAGTGTTATGTCCGTTAATCGGACGTGAGACGTCACACATTGCACTAGTGAGGTTATGTTGAAACATTTTGTTTTGAACTGTAAACATCGTGTTTTTTTAGCATTGGACTTAGGCTGTAACGTTAAACTGTGTAAATATAGTGCTTTGAAGTATAAACATTAAGGTGCGGCCGAAGGGAGCCCGAGTAATTTTACAATTTTTATAGCACTAAACCTCTTTGGCCAAAATAAATCAAATATTTCTCCAGTAACAACATAGAGTTTAGCTTTCTGCTCATGCTAATACCAACAGATATTGAATATCTGTCAAGGATGTTCTGGAATTTTGTCAAAACCTTTTCTCTTTATTTAAAAAGTTTTAACAACATTCCAGGACACCCTTGACAGCGGTCTAGGACAACTGGGCGCCGCCATCTGGGCGCCGTCAACCGGGCGCGGCCAACTGGGCGCGCACAAACTGGGCGTAGTTGTCCTGGCGCCCAGTTGGCCGCGCCTAGATGGCGGCGCCCAGTTGGCCGCGCCTAGATGGCGGCGCCCAGTTGTCCGGATTCGCCTTGACAGATATTCAAGATCTGTTAATATTAGCATGTGCAGAGAACTAAACTTTGTTGCTACTGGAGAAATATTTGATTTATTTTGGCCAAACATTTTCAATTATATAAAAACTGTAAAAATACTTGCGCTCCCTTCGGCCGCACCTTAAACATTTCGACAATTCCAGCTGTGAAACGTGGTAAAAACAAAATATGTGTATTTGGGAAAGAAATCAGAAGTTTATGCGCTGTTTAAGCATTCCAATCACTCCTAAATAAAGAGTCCAGCACTTACAATTAATGTTCCCGCGATGACAGTGAGCTGAATCAAAGTTAAAGTTTAACAAAAAAAAAATCCACTTCTAAACTAGTGATTGTTGTTCTTGTACAGGAAACTGAAAGTTCCCATTTGTTTTTTCGTAACGATGCGTACCAAAAAAGCATTAGACTATGATAAAAATATGTACCCTCTTAAGACTTTGTAGATTATAGTGGTAAATCTCTGTTAAACTGTCCAAAATGTATTTCAATAATGACATGCTCTTTAACAAAAAAAAAGCTTACTAAACTAATCCTGTTTTAAATTTGATGGGTTTTGAAATGCGTAAGCAGCTTATATTCAATGCCATAAGCTTCCTCTTGAATCAGAGTAACCTCAGTGTTGGAAGAAAAGGCTTTTCCAACGTCACTATTTTACTAAACACAAAAATCGTGTATGGCCATGTTCTGCAAACTTTTCAAGTTCACGATACACTTAACAGCCCTATACTTTTTGTAGCCTCCTGTTTTGTTTTTGATACGTGCCACGGAAGTAGAACACGGATTATGTACCCAGTTTAATGGTTGTAGGGTAAATCAGAATTAGGAAGGTATTGACTATTTATTTCTTTAAGTAGCTTCAAATGTTCCAAGATTAAGTTTATTTTCTATGCCCGGTTATTTTACATTTGGAAACATTTCGTTAAAACCATTAGTAATTTGGGTAAGCTATGGCTCAAGCTTCACGCTAAGGCTTTTGATTTTGTCAGGTGTGTTTAAAATATTAGTCAGTAAGAAATGTGGACTAAACACGGTTGCAGCTCGTATCAACTTCATTCGTGATCCTATTATTATTAGCACCGCGTCTTACTACCCGTTAGGGCTATACGCACTTACGCTAATGTGTAATGGTAGGATGATTGTGAGATGAAATACAGGACCTACGGTTTAACGTGGGATCCGAACCACGGTGGAGGCCTGGAACTCCACACATTCACAAGTTGTGATTAATACACGTCTTGTCAGAGGTGAAGGAAGGGTTTGACAATTAGATAGATCTGTGCCGGGACCGAGAATTGAGCCCCGGGCCACCAGCACAGAGGTCCGTCACCTTACCCCTAGACCGCCAGGTCACCGTGATCTTATTGAACGGCTACGCGTGGACCGTGGCCGTAGCGGTATACTGTTTACGGAACACTGATGTAGGGATCCAGGCCATGAAGCATCCACAACTGTAAACTGTGATGTATAGCTTGACCGTTTCTTACAAATGGACATTTTGAGCACCTTTTGTAAAATACCATCATATTTTTTGCTGTCAACATTGATAACATTTTATCATATTATTGGTGCTATTTCATAGGTATTGTCATAATAAATCTAAAATTGACAGCTGCAGATCCCATGACCTGACGTATGAATACGTGAAAGTAGATTTATGTTATGGTTCTAGCTGTCAGTTAAGAAAATTCGTAAGAAAATTGGGGTACCGTTTGCTTGGAAATTCTTTCTGTACTAATCATCAATCAATTTGAGGGGCTTTGATGTGCACATGTGTGTGATCAACAAATTCTATTGTACTTGTAAACTTAATTATTTTTTTACATTCCTCTCTAGCATTGTGTAATTCAACCACATTTTTAGGGAATTTAATCCTCAAATGTTTTTTCTGCATTAATGTGTCAATCATTTTAACACAGTAGTTTAGTGATCACAGACTTCTCTTGCTCCACGCTGGAAATGAGGTTCATTGCTGTCTCAAAAAAAAAGTATTTGATTAATATTGACTTTCAGGCCAATATTGTTATAATACCTTGAAAGGTAGTTTAGATACTTTTCTTTTAGAGCTTTATATCTCTTAGATTTATATAAACAGTATAGTTCTCACAAAATCTCTCATTTTTAAATAAACTTGTAGCCACATCAAACTTGAGCATGCTATTGAGGTGAATCAAAATTATTTGAATATGTATTTTGCATTGTGAATCTATTGTCTTTTCATTAAAAAACTAGGGCTTAAATACTAATTCATGAGCAATTACTCAAACTTTTATTCAGACAGAAAATGTAAATACTCTTCAAAAAAGTGGGTAGGAAGTAAATAATTGTTTTATTAATATCACCTGATACTAAATAAATATACATATATATATAGTACGGTTAACTTACATACCAACTTCCACTTTAAAGTATGATGGATTCGTTCCTGCCGAACATAATAGTTTAAATATATGTTTTATGTCCCGTGAAAGTATTATACAACGAATCTCTTTTGACTATTTCCTAAAATATAATGTAGCATATATTGTGACAACAAGCTCAAGCTCTATTTTTCTCAATATAAGTGAAACTAACCAAAATAGTCTTCCCCATGAACTCCTCGTCTAATCTTAAATATCTTCCTTGGGAAGTTTCAATTCCACTAGAAGCGAGGGGTTTGGTGGAAGGGAATTTTTGTGACCTCGGCAGCACAAGAGGGCCTACCGTAGGCGGGATTTCTCGGGTAAAAGAAACATTGCTTGATAGCAAAGAACGGTCGCTTAGCAACGCTGAAACTCCCTGG
>CABFWB010005548.1:19062-43664 GCA_902151455.1 Timema bartmani | reverse complement strand
ACAACACAAGGACCATTGGGGTACTCCAGGACAACATAGGGTCTGTTGGGGTACTCCAGGACAACACGGGGTCTGTTGGGGTACTCCAGGACAACACAAGGACCATTGGGGTACCACCAATCGCTAAAACAAAAGTTGGAAGTTTTGTTTATCGCCTGTTAACAAAATGGTCTTCCAACTTGAGAACGTTGTCAAGTGTTTATCTTGGTACCACGTGTGCATAGGGCAAATCTTATCTAGCAGCTAAAGAATCTACACATTCACGTATTCATACGCCAAGTCATTTGATTGATCTTCAGCAGACACCTTTGTTATATGCACATGGTTACAGGGAGGTTTAAATACTTGGCTCTGATCCTTGAACCGGGCAGAATGTTCCGTGCTATGGACCTCCCATACTCTCTCCAATTGTCTGCTGACGCATTTCTATCAATTTCACCCTGTGAGAACCGAACTCTTGTGCCGGCAAACTCAAACACTTGTAAATGCGTGTCCCGATGTCGGTGGCTCAGGCCAGACCTCGCTGCTAGAAAGAGAGGGTGATGGCGCCTTGGAGAATATAACATTAGTGATGACCGCACTTGGTGGCAGAAAGCCAGAGCCTCTCCTATACGTCACGTGACTAGCAGCGCTGCATGCTGGGACCAATCTATCAACGAACTGGCTTCGAGCGTACACTAGATTGTATTGGAGCATCTTTTAGAAAATACAAATTTACTAAATTATTGTTGTGATTTCATAGTTATTGATAGCATTTATCGAAAGTGACAGCTGCAAATCACATGGCTTGACGTATGAATACGTGAAAATAGATTAAGTAACTTTTTGGATCTCACAGACATGTCTATTTGAAATAAAATGGTGAGGGGAGACGGTATATATAATGATCGAATGATCTCTAGATCGATATTTAACCTTGCATGCATCTATCTATCTATCTATAGCCTAAACAAAGCAATCCATCCAAAACAAAGCAGTGTATACTTGTCTGTGCTCCCAGCGATACAAACAGAACTCGAATATAAAACAAGATAAGTTATTTAAATGTCCGGCCTTAAGAATGAAATATTAAAAACTATTCAACATAGAGGAAACCTAAACACTATCGTACGATATAAATGTTTTTTTGCCACTGAGTATTAAAGTTATTTTTAAAATGGAGCCACACATGAAAATTTGATGGTTAATCAAGTAATTTTTATCATTAAAAAATACATTTAAAATTTTACATATTATTAAAAAAGGTTATTAATTTTTGTAATGAAAGTTCAGCCTGATTTCTAATAGTAACCTTAAAAAAACGGATGTTTCTCTGACGAATAACTAGCTAAACATTCGAATCCAGAAAGACGACTCTATTGATCAACAAGAAAGAACAACAAATATTTTGAATATTATTTACAAGAAATAACTTTTAAAACTTTCAAAATGATCAGCGACAACTAGAATGAATTTGAAGTCAACATTTTATTTGAATGATTTGTAAACTATCGAATGGTCAGTAGCGGATTTAAAATTGTTGCACCCCTATGCGCAATTATAATATGCGCCCTACAACACCCCCCAAAAATTTGTTTTTAGCAAGGGCTTTAGGAAGTTTCGTAGGAAATAGGTGTTTGGGGGGGGGGATGTAGTTTTCGATCAAAGATTTCTATGAAAGATAATCAAGTAAGTACAGTACATGCCCTACAGTAGCTTGAGTTAACATTATGAAGAAGGGGAAACTCACGTCAGTTACAAACCGATTGCAAACTACAGTTATTTAAAAATAAATATTGTCGTTATGACTTTAACTTGGACTGTTTCGATAATGTTTGTCAATCATTTTTAAACATAATTATTAAAAACAAAATATTATAATAAAAATAATGTCATCCAAAATGTGTCTAGTGGGCCTATAGTGTATATCCGCTTCTGCGAATGGTTCGATGGTTTTTATTCTAACGTGCCGATCAGAGGACAGGAAGAAGAGGGTGAATAGTAGGACTATCACGTGACTAGGCCTACTTGAGTATTTTGATTCAATCTATATCCAAACTCTATAGAGGATTTAATCTAGAGCGCTAAGGAAACCAAGCTGAAACTATTTGGAACTGTAGTTCCTACTCTAGTAGTTCTAGTAGTTCCTACTATACGGAGCTCACCAAGTACGACTAGACGACAACCGAAGCGGTTATGGGTGTTTAGTACTGAACTATGATCAGTAGGTCCATGTTGATAATAACCCGATACATTGTGCTGAGGAAGTTATGGTGTAAGATGGCGGCACCTGTTGTGGGTCGAGTGGCGGCGCCGGGACGCCCGGTGACGTCATTTGACGGCGGTGATCGATCAAGTCTGCCGACCAGGGTGAAGGTCACTTAGCGCCGCCGCTATTTATAAGAGTCACGCACTTCTTAACACTAGCATGTCGGTTATCCGTGGTGTTACACCCCGGTTAATGGAGTGTAACTTGTCATTGTTGCAGGTGTGTCGGGGGACAGGGGCTGGTGCATGTTGGCCTACTGGGAGCTGGCCACGAGGGTGGGGCGCCTCTTTTCGGTGGAGCAGCCCTCGGTGAATGTGTTCACAAGTTTGCCCCACGGAGATGGACTCTGTCTCGCTACACTCACCAGGAGCTCCGCCCCCACCAACCAAGAGTCCGTCCGCAGAACACGAGCCAAGATAGGACTCGGTAGGTCACTTTCTGCTGCTGGTATAACCTCTACCTACCAGCTCTGCTGCTGGTATAACCTCTTCTACCTACCAGCTCTGATACTGGTATTAACCTCTACCTACCAGCTCTGCTGCTGGTATAACCTCTACCTACCAGCTCTGCTGCTGGTATAACCTCTACCTACCAGCTCTATTTACTGTGTACATGCCTCCTCAATCGTATTTGAACTAATTGACAGATTTCAACATAATTTCATACACACAAGACCCAACCCGCCCACTCTTGGTACAGTTCCTTGTGTCGCTCACGGCAGGAGTGTCCAATATTTTGTAGTTTACTGCTATAGAGCTCATTAAGTAACTAATATATCTCGTTTTACCCACTCAGGTCTGACGCTGAGCCGCGAGCCGGACGGTGTCTGGGTGTACAACCGTTCTGATTCACCGATCTTCGTCAACTCCCCGACCCTGGACGATCCAGAGTCCCGCACGCTGCTGGTGTACAGGGTTCCTCCGGGACACTGTCTCAATATCTTCCAGAAGGGCAAGTCCACTGGCTGCAGTTACCCCCAGACAGGCTCCGGGCCCGTCGACCCCAATTCTGTCCGCATCAGCTTCGCCAAGGGCTGGGGCCCCAAGTACTCGAGACAGGAGGTGACCTCTTGCCCCTGTTGGGTCGAGGTGTTATTGGCGCCGTGCAGGTGATACGCCTCGCTCTGAACAGACTGTACCAGTACAGAGATGCGAGGAGACCTGGTTCTTAACATGGAGGGCGGCGGGGTTTCCCCTTGGACAGCGACAATCATGTGGCAGCTCCTGATTGGGCAGTACGTCTGCCCATCAATGCTGTGAGCAGCTCTTGACTACTTCTGACAAGTTGCCGTAGAGGATTTCTTGCTGATACATTTATTTCTGGTGGTTTGACTTGAATAGTCTTGCCTACTATTTATTTTTAATATTACTAAAATATTTCAAGGTATTTTGTCTACCTTCGGAAATTGTGCTTCTTGCAAACAGGTGTACACACCAGGTAAACAACATATTTATTGATAGTGCATTCATAATGAAACACTTCTCCAAAAATAACTCTAGTTTTTTTTGGAGGAGTGAAATACTTGGCTCCATCTTCTAAAGATGCCGACAAACAAAACATGTTAAAAAGGTTTTTTTTTTTTTCAGTTTTCTATAAAAATCACAAAAGTGAAAAACTTAAGAAATAAATGTAAATTATAATTAAAAGTGAAACCAATGCTGGTAAAAAACAAAGTCAACCTGTAGTAGCAACTTAAGTCTAAAAAACATATGCAAAGAAATCTGGCTCTATCGCCGACAGTTTGTGTCAAACACGATTCACTTTTATAACTATGGATGTCAATCAATATTAAATATAACAAATTGTTTTTTAGTAGGATTAGCAATATTTAATAATGTTGTATGACTTATATGAACAACACAGCTACACATTTTTATTGTTTTAAAAATAACTTATGAAGTTTCATAGATTCAACAACCCAAGATATACATTTCTATAATTTTTCCTCTCAAACATGATTTGCTTACTAGAGTGGATGGAAAAGTTAGCCATGGAAAGAGTGTGCTTTCCCTCGGACACTAATTAAAAACTGTCCAGTTATGCCGTCACGGAATACAATTTGTATTTTTTATAAGAATCCCAAGATAAACCCTTGTGTCTCGAGAAATGTATCTTTCTTATTGGCTCGCTTTTCATTCCGCAGAGTTGGGAACCTTTGACCTTGTGCCTAAATTGCGGGTTTCTTGGGGGATCTGCTCAGACATGTTCCACCCGAGTTTGGAACATGTTTCATTGGGACTTGTTCAACATGTCACCGTTTAATCTCCTCTAGAACAAAACTCTTTGCCTCGTGGTATTTTTTTCGACAATTTGTAATCTAGTGTCTTTTATTTATATTGAGTGACATTCCTAATAAAGTGACATATTTTATGAAAATAAGGGTTTTACATAGCTTAACGTTCAACTGTAGGAACAATTTGTTCCCCGTTATACTTTCCTATAACCTTCCAAAGCCAAACGTCCAACCAATCAAAAGTATACATTTAATAACCTTAAAATGAAAGCAACAACTTAAAAAGTGCTGAAAGTTCTTCAGTTAAGTTTAGCCAACTTTGTGTGAGGACTGTAAATGTCAGCGGCACTATCCGCTCCACGCTGACTTGGAAGAGAAGTTCAAGTTGTTTCAGTGGTGGAGAGGGGAAGATTGCCAGAGTAGAGTCAGTGGTTCACACACTAAAGATTATTGCGCGTATCAAGTGTTAGATAAACGTAACTGAACCTGGTTTTGTCGAGTTATCTGATGCCCTCAGTCGGTTCGATATCTCGAGCAATCATAATATCCTCAATGTTGGTCACATGGTCTAAGGCATCATTCTCGCAATAGACTAGATCGCCGGTGTCTGGATTTGAATCCCAGTGGAGTGGTTTTTATCCATGCAACTGTGGGTACATTTCTTCTAAATCTTATCTACAATCCCTCTAAAAACTGGTCGTTGCTAAGAATATCCAACTAGATCAATATACTTGCACTAAAATAATTTATTTTAAAGTCACGGTTTTTGATTCTTGTTTCCATTTGCCAGAAAAAGAAAGTTATGTGTTTGAACAAAATGTCAACATTCGGAATTATGTTATTTTTAATTGAGATGGTTGTTAGTTCCATTTCAGTACCAGGAAGTGGTGAATGTAATCCACACGAGATAGTTCTAGTGCGCTTTTGTCGATGAATATTATGTCTGTGGTATGAAAAGGATTGAAATTGTCAATGTAAGGAAATAAGAATTTAAAAATTGAGGTTAAAATCTAAGAATAGGAAAAGCGTAAAGGAAATGTGACATGATTCTGTTGTCAAGCTAGCTCTCTCTACCTTGGCAACCAGTCTCCCTTCCACCACTGGATATTTTGTACCTATTTAAGCAAGGTTTACTTAGAACATGAATTGTAAATAAATTTCGATGTAAATATTGTGTACAGCTCAGTCTAAAACTGATCTAGAATTAAAGTAAAATAGATTATATTTTATATTGTTGACTTCAAAAGCAAGAGTCCTAGTCTGAGTGAAGTTTGTTGAAGTTTTGTAACGAAGCAATCAAAGATTGAAGTATAGTTCAATAATTGACGCCATACACTTGACGGCCGACTTTACTTCCTCCTTCAGGACGAACTGAGCTAATATTTATTTCCAAACTTACAAATCTGTGGTTTTATCGTGTTGCCGTTCCTGCCTGACACAGGCACTCCTACTTTGGTCAAGAGTGCCTGACAGTCCTAGGATTGAATCCCGTGCTGATAACTATTTAATCAACATCAAGTTTGTACATCTTCTCGACCAACATATCACACAAACCCCGACACTGTCACAGCAGTCCTACCAACTCTCCATATTTTCTGACCTAGTATTTATAGAAGTCTATAAAAATACACGAGAAGTGTGTTGGCGTCACTGGTGTCACGTCCCAGACCTGCCAACCTAATGTAATCTTGCCTGTTTCGTACATTATTCACAAAGATGATTGAACTGTAAATCGACATTTTGTTTTTCACTTTTTCATAAATTAATTGTAAAGGGATATATTATATTTTACTCCTTAAAACCATTGGTAGCATCGAGTGGGCACGTTTTGGGGCCCCCTGCAGACCCTGAATCTCACCTTGTCAGTGAATGTTCTCCGTCTATAGAAATATTAAAATACCAGACTTAAATTCGTGCAATAAGTACCAGCTGTGTATATGATTACTATTAAGGACTAAGAGGCAGATTTACTCTTTTTTTTTATAAATATAGTTAAATGTTATGTTTGTATCTAAACCAAATTTCTCCTCCAAGATAAGTGCCTTGGGTAAAAAGAATTCTTTCTCATGTGACTGGAAAATACTTTTAACTAAGGAAACTTTGGGCTTGGTCTGTAATCACCCTGGGCCACACCGGGTATTTAATGGGCCACACCGGGTATTCACTGGGCCACACCGGGTATTCAATGGGCCACACCGGGTATTCAATGGGCCACACCGGGTATTTAATGGGCCACACCGGGTATTCACTGGGCCACACCGGGTATTTAATGGGTTGTTTCTTAGGGGAAAACTGCTCACAAATTAAAATGTGCTATGAAAATTCCAACTTTAGTTATTATCATATTTTTGGGAAAAATCACACAGTTGAGTTTTTTTAAGGGGGCGGGGGAAGGAAGGAGTTTAAGAGATTTTTTCATATCACCATATCTTGCTACCTGTTCAGGTTATATGCAAATGTACTAATTGCGTTTTTTGGGTAGGGATGAGGAAGGAAGCATTTGCATGGAAGGAGAGGGGGAAAACACCCACACAAGACCTGACCAGGACTTAAACCCTGATCTCGTCTTCAGTGAACCAGTATAACAAGAGCACCGCTGAAGTGGGTTCCCTAGAATTGCCCGGTTATAGTGCCAACACGACAGGACTTTAAATTACTCACTAATTGCAGAGCCATGCAGTTTTAGTGCATTTGTCCCAAGAATGGTGATTTCCCGTGATGTACATCCATCCATAATAGAAACAAGACTGTCTTACAGACCAGACCTCGTGGAATCGAACCATTTCCGGTCGTTACAAATCAATTCCCAGTGATATCAAGACTAATCCTTGTAGACAAAGAATAACTTCCTCGCAATCTTCTCGCTTTATTGCAAAAGTCCACAAAAGCATCGCAGATTATTTAACGAACAGATCCAAACAATTTCCTAAGTCAAAGCTAAAATCAAACTTTTATTAACAAAATGTGAACGAAAGAATTGTTTTTATTTGCAATTTAAAAAAACATGTTATTTAAAAAAACTTTGACAATCAAAGTGAATTGTTTTTGTAAAAAAAAATTGCCCATTGTAAATATTGTAAATATATAAATAAAAAGTTATTATCTCAAGTTGCGTCGGGTTGACGCTAATATCTGCAGATCCACTTGACCACCGTGCGATTGATCCACAACATATGGGCACAAACTTGCTCGGATCTATCCGTATTGGCGTCGATTCGACCCAACCTTAGAGATGTCATTGTTACGAGTCAAAACTATCTATGTAATAACCAAACAAAATACATTTATATTAAAATTATAAGACTTAAAAAAACTGTTTTTATTTCATTTCTACAAAAACCTTTCCGCTATGGGTATAGTTTGGTCACGGTAACACCGACCTTTTATGACAGATGGAAAGTTAAAAAAACAACAACTGTAAATTAGGTAAGATTTAAGGTATTTTCTATTTTAGATGAATACAATCATTGGTAAAATATGATGAAAATGTTTCATTCAGGTCTGATTTACCTTTAAAAAAAAGTGCATTGAGCCTGTTAATATGATAGAACTGTAGGAAATACTAGCAAGCATTTTATATAACTAATATTGTGTGGTTAACATTTTTTTTTTAAACTAGATATTGCCCGGCTTTCCCATGATTTACAAACCAAAATATCTGTAAAAGGAATAAAATTATTTTAGTGCTTCTGCATTGTCATATTATATATTTACAAGCCATTTGACAATCGTTCATTTTATTATCAAATTGAATCCAAACTAATAGTTTACACCGGGTTGTAGTTTGGTGAATAACAGGGGACTGGGGTGTTCTACTTCTTGCGGCCGCCGCGCTCCTTCAACTGTAGGTTTACTATCGTCCCTGGCAAGATGTTGTAATAGGCCAGAGAGTTGGAGTCCTTGAAGAACAAGCCCTGCAACATTACAACAACAAAATACACTTTTCTGACCGAGAAACTTTGAATCTCACTTAGGGCCGGTCTTATGACTACCGCATAAATATAGCTATCGGGAGGTTAAAGTTAGCGACCAGATAAAGGTTATCAGCCACTTTAATATTTTACGCGTATTATGAACTGAATTTATCTGTAGGATAAATATATTTTTATCCATAAAACGCAAGGTTGGTACTGTTTTTACTGGTGCGTGCTTGCTACATCACTCTACATTTGTTAAATAATGGCGGCTAAATCAGTGCGAATGAACAGATGGCGTCACGTGGACACAAGAGCTAAGATGTCGTGCAAGTACTAATTTCAGTGTCTGCCAAAATGTGGTCAAAAGTTGGGTACAACGTTTACAAAATTAAATTTATTGTTCTCACATTTTGATAATTTTTTCTTATATAAATATAACTCTACAAATACCTTGTAAGTTTATATAAAAGTGTGAATTAAATGTTCTAACTTTATATAATTAGAGCCTGGGCCTCTGCTTACTAAACACGTGACCTAAAATTTTAACCTAAAACAGATTCTAATAGGCGAAATCTCATGAAAAACGTGTCACTAAGGCAACAACCATTTTAACTTTCATATAAAAGTCATCAGGTACTTAAACCTCCCGTTAAAAATTTGATGGATAAATACATTTTATCTGGCAGATAAATGCTATCTGGCAGTCATAAGCCGCCCTTTTAACTTATCGACCAGGTAAAAATATTCATCCAGAAGTTAGAAGTGTTTTAAAAGTACTCAAACATTTTCACTTTTCACAAACTTTCAATATTTGTGTTTAATTTTTTTTACCTCCATTACTGTTTCCAGCTGTGGTCAGTTTTTTATTCAAGCCATATATTCTCCACTACCGGCTTGCTAGGCCTGTCGTAGCTTAATATCACTAATAATATAACTTAAAACTAGGACAGGCACAACCTCTAGTCCCCAGCCGTTAATTTATCAATGTGAAAGGGTAGACCCACATTTCACCAATGATACATTCTTTAGCCATACCGAGAATCGAATCCGAACCCTCAGCTCAGTAGTCAAAACACGCTACCACATGAGCTAAGGTGTCGGATAATATATTTATTAATAAAGAAGTCAAAATTATGCTTTTCTTTAGTTTATCCTTGATTTTTAAATTTTTGCCTCAATTTTTCGCTTCTATGTTCAATCTTCCTTCCCCCTTACCTCCTACCTAACGTTAAAAATGTTACTTATTTATAGAGAATCTATTTTTTCTCAAATCAGAATTTTTAGAAAATTTGATCAGCACAGTTGGTTTAGATTTATAACATTAGTCCGGGGTCTGGTTGTCAAGTTTGTTCTATAATTTTAATAATAGTCTTAAAAAGATAATTTAATTTCAAAATTTTAATTATTTGTAAAATTCTTGAATGTGAAATTTCTTTGAATCCTAGAATTTTGACTTTCCTTAAAGATTCGAGAGTTTTGAAAGGCACATCCTTATTTATATCCTGTACTGTAATATAATGTATGAAATCAAGAACTCCATGAGAACTAGAACTAAATAATGCTTGTGTTATAATCTGAATGTTGCCATTTTGTAGATGGGGGGGGGGTAAGGCCACTCAAGACATATCCCAATTGGGAGTAAAACTACTTCAGATTTGTTTTATAAATAATATTTTGTAACGATGGCAGAACTTCCAGCAGGGCTATTATGTCCACGACGCAAAAAGGAATTTGCTACCGTTAGCAGAGAGACGCTCGCCTTTGCGTCAAAAGTTATTATGGGCAACCACTTTGCGAGCGCAAATATTTTCCTAGTAGAGTGACGCTAAGCTGCGCAGACATTTTACTTGTCCTTTGGTTTGTGTTATGAGGCTATGCATGCTAGGTTTTGTAGTTTATTAGGTGTTTTGTGTTACCTGATTTAAACTTGCCATCTCATTGGCCCAATATAATAATCTCAAAACTTTTTGTGTGTGTTTCACATAATCTAACTTTAAATAGGCCTATATCATAATGTAGGCCAAGAGTGGGGATAGTACGCTTACACTGAAAGTTAAAAAGATATTTTATTTGAAACATTACACTTTCAAAATACATTATTATTCACCATCAACACACCGATAGTTGGGACATTCCGATATTAAGATTAATTGTTTGTAGGTTTTATAGAAGGTGGAGGTAGGTTAGGTTTCAACTTATTTGGGATGTTAGTAGTATGTTGGCCCACCTGATGGGGCAACATTGACCAAGACGTGTCTCTCTGGTCTATTTTTCCAATGGTGGGGAGGTTGGGATTTGAATCCTAGCTGGATGTAGTGAGTGGTTGTATTTTTCTAAAGGTTTTCCCACCCTCCCTCTACACAAATACGAATATTTTATTCTATAACTCAACCTTTATCAACTAAGTACACCTTATTAATGTAAAATACGTGGACAGACCAACCGACAAGACAATAAAATGGTAGGCCTCGTCTGTTTAAGATGCCTCAACAAAAGTTTAATAATGTAATCCTATTTAAACTGAACTGTACATACAGTAGTAATTACTATCCACATTAATGTGAGTTGTAGGCCTCTGAAATATTGCGGCCAAGACTGGAAATAACCAAAATAGGCCATAGCTTAAATGTTTACATGCAGTTTGGTCTAGGCCTAGGTTTTTTAATCATAAAAGGTTTACTAAATTTATCTGAAACCGATAGTTAGTAGTTAGTACTAGTTATCCTGAAGTGAATGAATTACAAACAACTCATTATAAAGAAAAATAATATCTTTATATTCTTAGTCACTTAACTAAAGTCTCAAGAATTCCCTTTAAATAAAATATGCATTTTATTATTTTAACCATCCAAACCACCCACTCTATTATTTTATTTTTAACTTAGTAGGTCGACTGGGTATAAATGCCCATTGTTTTGACATTTAGTTGTAGAAAATATTCCATGTAAACAATATTTTTGGCAGTTATTGAACATTTTCATCAACTTTAAATAACTAGGGTTTTATTTTCTAAGATCTTCACACAACATATTTGATTCAATCTTGAACGAGAGAACCTTTTCGACACTGTAAATTAACAAAATTAGCACATAATAGGCCTATATATGTTCAAGTTGAGTAGCACATAAATAGGAGATTTTCTTTATCCAACCGCAACACAATCAAACAAAATAAAATTTAAAACACCTTACTGTGAGCCTATACCTTTAAACGTTCACTATTTGACTTGATAAAATCGAGAACAATTTTAAAATAGACTTACTAAGAAAGCAAAGGTACAAAATATTAATTTACTGTTTGAAAAGTGTTGTTTTTGAGACAAAGTTTTATAAGGTATATATTTTTTTAGCTATAAAAATAAAGTTATTTTAAATTAAATTGGCCTAAATATAAGGATAGGTCTACATTAGAAAGTGTTGAAATTATTTTTAGAAA
Organism: Timema bartmani; assembly: GCA_902151455.1. NCBI lineage: Eukaryota > Metazoa > Arthropoda > Insecta > Phasmatodea > Timematidae > Timema > Timema bartmani. Next base: position 31,831 of record CABFWB010005548.1, on the reverse strand, counting down.
AAAGAATATGACACACTTGTTCCAATAACAACATAAAATATATCAATAATAAAACATTGGGTCGTAAAGCGTACAATATATTACAAAAAACCTTGTTTCTTTATTGGACAACTCCTCATACTAATTCATTTCCCCGTGTGACATTGCTATTTGAATGCATATTTCACATTATGAGTTTTTAACTAAAATATGTTGTGTGTATTGAATAATGTAGGCCTAGTATTTTTTAATTTCAAACCGTAGGCAGACAAAATGATGCAATAGATTTATTAAATTAAGCTAGGTTAAATCTTTCTTGCAAATAATGTGACTTGTGATCAACTGTTTGGGAAAATAAAAATATAGGAATAATGTTCAGTCATGAATACCAGCATTCTTGAAATAAATTTACCTAATTTCTAGCCTCTAAAGTCTTAAAAGGTAATATTCTTTGGGAAATTTTTGCCAACTGTTGATGCAAACTGATTTTATTTTGTGCGTTGACGCTAGAAGCAAAGTCGACGCTAAGACTAGTGGTCGATACAAAGTGTGGTGGTCTTAATAACACAAACGCTATCTTTTCCTCGAGAGTGAAGCTAACTAGCGGTAGCAACTAACTTGCGTTGAATGGTCATGATAGCCCTGCACCCTGCCCCAGCACCAGTCCCACAATGTCACCAACCTCGCAGTGCAGTTTCTGTTTGCCTGGTGGCATGCCTGTCTCCTCGTGGATCTTGGCCTTGATTACAGCCACGGTGTCCGTCAGGGGCAGAGTCAGGCCCAGGTACTGGCCGTTGAGTCTCCATTCTGGTTTGTCGTTCATGTGCGGGATGGCCACCTTAAGATGCACCGCCATTTTCTGCGACAACACGACATTTCACAGGGTAGTGGTCATATGTGGAGGATGGGGTTGGCTCATGAAATGGATATTTTCAAAAAGAGTACAGAAAGTTTGTCTAGACAAAATAAACACACACCCGCATGACTGGCTACCAATCACGTGAAGATCGGGTTTCGGGTGCACTGAGGGTGCTTTTCCACGCTACCTCCACAAAAATGTGGGTACACTTCCTTTAAATTCAACCTTCCTCCTCCCTAACATATTAAGGAATTAGTGCAAAGGGTGGTAAAAATAATACATTTCACTAAGCAAGCAATGTCAATCAATGTCAATCAATGTCAGTTTTATAACTGTACAGAGGCGCCAGTCTGGCTGGATGTATCTAGATCAGTGGTTCTCAATCTTCTCTATCTTGCAGCACAGTAGATATCGAGACGAATTGTGACAATGATAGTTTAGGTTGTCAATACTCCTAGCTGATATCAGATGTACATGTGCTGCTAGTACTTTGAGCTGACATCAGATGTACATGTGCTGCTAGTACTTTGAGCTGACATCAGATGTACATGTGCTGCTAGTACTTTGAGCTGATATCAGATGTACATGTGCTGCTAGTACTTTGAGCTGACGTCAGATGCGCATGTGCTGCTAGTACTTTGAGCTGACATCAGATGTACATGTGCTGCTAGTACTTTGAGCTGACGTCAGATGCGCATGTGCTGCTAGTACTTTGAGCTGACATCAGATGTACATGTGCTGCTAGTACTTTGAGCTGATGTCAGATGTACATGTGCTGCTAGTACTTTGAGCTGATGTCAGATGCGCATGTGCTGCTAGTACTTTGAGCTGACATCAGATGTGCATGTGCTGCTAGTACTTTGAGCTGATGTCAGATGAGTTTTGAAACCATTGACTACGTATTGTATTCAAGTTTTGTGCTTATTTCTGCTAATGTTTTAATGTGAAAAGTACGAGGACTGTTACCTGAACTTTAGATTAACGTCCTGAAAACTGTCCAATTCCTGAAGTGGTGTGTGGGGGAAACTTAGTAATGGGAGCTTGGTTCTGAGTAAGTTAAATAGACATTTAAAGATAACTATCTTAACCATTTGCTATCAACCGATGTAAAACAAGCTAACTATAGTTGAGCTCAAGTACCCGCTACAACAGTGGCTGAGGTAGTAGCAATGAAGATGCAACCTCACACCATTGCTGAGGATTAGAGTTTGTCTGCATACAAACAAATTGTTCAATTCATTTTAGGAGACGCAACTGAGAAGAAGTATCTTTAGCACCGTTGCCCAACGATACAATTTATTGTCGTAATGACATGATTTCTGATATTGTGAAAAATTGAGCGATGGGCGAATATTCGCCCTGCAGCTTGATGGGTTAGCGACCATCAGCCAATAATGTATTGTATTGAGCGACATCAGATTTGTTGACAATGATGAATTACTTGACACGCCAACAGGATTAGACTATATTCAACTCCATCTCGGGGACCTTAGAAAACAATGGACTAGGCTGGGAAAGTTGTGTTTCTGCCTGTACAGACAATGTACCAGCAATGACTGGAAGATCCAAAGGTTTCGTTGCAAGACTAAAACAAGAATCTCAAACTTAGGCTCCACTAAATGCTTCAACTACGTTGTAACAAACTTTTAAAAACACGACTTCTCAAACAAATGTTTCTTGAAGCAGGCTCTTGCCATGATATAATTTTCATATTTTCAGTAAAACAACGACCAACATTTCACGAGCCACCCTGTGAGAACCATTGATCCAGATTATATCTTCATCCTTAGTGCGCAGCGCAGGGAAACATAAATCAAGGCACGGTGAGTTTACCTTGTACTTGGCCAGGAACTTCTCCTCAGGAATAAGCGACTCCTCCGTCCGAATCTTCTTGTTGGGGGGCTCATCATCCATCATGGACATGTCCCCTGGATGCTTCATGGGCATGGGGCCCTAGCAACATTTGGAACAGAGTGAATACACCATTTTACTCATTCAAAATATAAATGTAATATTTTCAGTTGTAAGCACTCAAAGAGTCAGTCAAGTGTTATGTTAATGGTTTGGGCTCTGGTTCGTTAAGTTTGTACTATAATTATGTTGGGGCTGAACCAACAAGAAGTAGTACTGGGACATATCTACAAGGATACTAGGATGTATCTACAAGGATACTAGGACGTACCTACAAGGATACTAGGATGTATCTACAGGGATACTAGGATGTATCTACAGGGATACTAGGACGTATCAACAAGGATACTAGGACGTATCTACAGGGATACTAGGACATATCTACAGGGATACTAGGACATATCTACAAGGATACTAGGATGTATCTACAAGGATACTAGGACGTATCTACAGGGATACTAGGACGTATCAACAAGGATACTAGGACGTACCTACATGGATACTAGGATGTATCTACAAGGATACTAGGACGTATCTACTAGGATACTGGGACATATCTACAAGGATACTGGGACATACCTACAAGGATACTAGGACATATCTACAAGGATACTAGGACATACCTACAAGGATACTAGGACATACCTACAAGGATACTAGGATGTATCTACAAGGATACTAGGATGTATCTACAAATTTCAACAAAGTCCAATGTTAATGTTTCCACTACAATAATTGATATGTTACTTACGGGGGGCGGTGGTTGTGGCGGGGGTGGCATATACCCAGGCATGGGCGGCTGGGGCGCTGACACGGGGAACGGTGGTCTTGTCGGAACTAAACAAGGATCAATGTTCATGACTCGACACAACTTACAAGAAGACTCAAATATAGCTCCTCCAACATGTGAACGGTGTACTCACCCATAAGTGGAGGTTGTCTCATGGGCATCATCATTATACCGGGCCCAGCGGACATCATGCCTGGAGGCGGTGGCATGCCCCCCATAGGAGGCATGGGCATGGGGCCGGGGGGCGGCGGGGGTGGAGCCTGTTGGGGTGGAGGTGGAGGCTGGGGTTTGGGGGCAGACACAGGCTTGGGTGGAGGGGGGGCTGGGTTCTTGGAGGGAGGCGGAGGTGCCTTGGTTCCTGGAGGGGGTGGTAGGGCAGATGTCCGGGGCGGAGGGCCCCCTGAGGTCACAGGTTTGGGACCTATCTTCTCCTTTTCCTCGTCCGGGAGCAGTCCCTTCACCTTGTGGATCTGATGGATCTGTTCCTCCAGCGTGATGTTGGCCCGAGCTGCCCTTGTCGCTGCCTCCACGCTGGAGGTGTGGCCGTCCCACGTCACCTGACACATACATGTTCAATGTTTATGTACCATGCAATGATGTGGCTCAAAGAAACTGTTTAGTCTGTTGTGTGATCATGTCATTTATTCAACAGTTCTTTTTAATCTAAAGAGCTGTATAGTAATGTTAAGTGACAAACTGAAAGGAGAATTAGGTTAAGACTAGATATAAGCAAACACACTTCTCTCTTCAATTCTTCTTACGCTCCTACACTCCCCACTTCTTCAAACTTCCACAGTTGCACATTGCTTTGAGTTTTTGGAAATATTGGTTTTCATATGAAGAGACATATTAATTAACACATTAGAAACGAGCTCATCCTTCTAGCATGCAGTTCCATGGAATATCTTTCTGTGTTTTTTCCAAATTTGAACCTTGGAAAATGTAAGCTTTCTCAAGTATTTGTTAGATTATTTTTTTCTTCTCTTTTGTTCACATTATTTCTTAATTTTTAATTGAAAAATTAAATTGTGGCTAAATGTTATTTTTTGGTATAATGTTTATTTAAATTGTAAAAACATTTTAATAAATGTGAGAAACATATGAATAGGCCTCCTTTAAGAACAGGTGGGTTTTATAATTTTATCTACAAATTTTTTTAAAATGTGAAAGATAAAAATAATCTTTAGCGACATTCAGTACTAAGATATTTGTTGATTGTGTTTAGCTGGGATATGAACTGGAGACCTTGAACGTACCTTGTCGTCCTTCTTCTTGTCCTCTTCTCCGATCTTCTTACCAATGGCCGTCTCCTCATCGCCAACACCAAAGATATCCGTACGACGTTCAGCCAACATCTTCAAACTCTTTTCAATGGCGGAACCTAAAAACAAAAGCAGATAACATTCATGGGAAACATATGATGGACTGTCAGGTAGAGCTGGCTCCCTAGTCTGCGAGGCCACAAGTAGCTCACCTGGCGCGTACACCGACTCCTGGTTCATCTTGTCTTGTATTTGTCTGTCTCGCTGTTCCACCCACCGAGGGTCCAACAGACCAATGCGCATATGCTCCTGCACTTTACTCGCCGGGATCTTCTCTCCTGTGATGGGTGAGATGAGGAACTCATCTGGGGCGGGCGGACGGTTACTCTTCACCGCTGGAACATGGTATAGGACCCATTACATCAGTGCCTGTACAATATAGCTTGTCAGAGGCTACCTAACTAGGTTCATCAGAGCTTGGGACCTCCTGGGGTACACCACTCATACCTTGTTTGGGGTCGTAGCCCTTCTTCACTATGACCTTGTCTGGGGACGGAGGCAGTGGAGGCGGCTGCTGTATGTCCCTTGGTTGTGGGGGCGGTGGGGGTTGGGTCTTCTTGGTCGATGGAACCGAGACTTCCTCTTCTTCCTCACTGGAGGACTCCTCCTCCATGTCCTGGACCTGCCACAACAATACTGAGTCAGTACAGGCAGAACTAACTCTAGTTGGTTTACATAACTCTTAGTACAGGGTGCATGCTATCTATTAGTTCAATACAAACTAAACTCACTTCAGTGGTCAGATAGTCTGAGGTGTCACTCTCACAAGACCGTAATGCTGATGACAAGGAGATCGGGGTTCAAATCCCGGTTGGACGTACTGAGGTTGATTGTGGTTTTTTTCTTTAATGTTTAACCACTCTACCTCCAAGCAAATGTGGGTACACTTCATATAAATGTAACCTTTCTTATCCCTAACATATTAATGTAACTTTAACATCTGCGTATAATCTTTATATTTCCTGTGAATCCAAATCTAGTTTTAGTAACATACATTAGTGTTCTATTTGGAACTATAAGACTCACCGGATCCCTAGCTGCCAACACTCAAGAGGGAAATTACCAAATATTAGAGATCAGGTACCACAAATCCTCTTTTTATTGATTCCAAATCCTTAGCAACATTTACTTACCATTTCAATCTCTTTCTATGCACCCAACATTTCATGAAATGTTATTTTATTTGTATGCCATTCAGTATGTGAAATGTTCAAGGTCACTAGAACACAAATATCACGCTAAAGTATATTCTAAGGCAAAACAGCCCAAAACTACAAATGATCCCGATGAAAAGGATGTCTCCGCTTAGTTTGAATACAGCTTCAACTTTGTGGGAGTTGAGAGTTAGTGATAAAAGAGACCGGAGCTCATATTATTAAGCTCAATTATTTCGATACCATCAATTTTGAGGGAATTGGGGAGTCCCAAATGATATTAACTATACTAAATATATTAAACCGTCAAATATACCCAAACTGGGTCTCACTATTTATTTTCACAGCGTCTTGTTTCCGCTGTGGGAGTGTTGAGCCCCCCCTCAGCACACACAAGCGGGATTCGAACCCCCTCAAGCGATCAGTGACGATGTCGGTCTGGTATTCACCCCCAAGCGATCAGTGACGATGTCGGTCTGGTATTCACCCCCAAGGGATCAGTGACGATGTCGGTCTGGTATTCACCCCCAAGCGATCAGTGAAGATGTCGGTCTGGTATTCACCTGAGTGTTGTCCTTGGCTTCTTTGGCCAGTTGGTCTTCTGGCTCCGGTCCGCTCTCTTCGTCAGACTCCTTCTCTTCCTCTTGCTCGTCCTCTTCGTCTTCTTCATCTTCTTCATCTTCGCTCTCTATCTGCATCTCAATCTCTTCTCCATCCTCGATACGCTCCTAAACAGAACATAAATGATAGTTTCACTCTTCTAGACGAGTTCAGAACTAACCCTAGGTGTAGGGATTGGGCAATAACGACCCATTATCTTCAAGGGGCAGCCATTACCTTTCTGTCCAGTGACAGCAGTGTAAAGTGTGTTATTTTTTTCACTATAAAAGCCATGTTGTTTAAGTTCCTTTTACATGTTTTCTATCCACCTTTCTTCCAAATATATATTACAACCTACCTCAACAAAGAAAAAAAAAGGCTTTCCTCGTAGAAATATATTAGACACAAATTTAAAATTGTAAAGCTTCAAACCCATTCAGATCTTTCCCGAGTAAGCAAAATAGGAGATTGCGTTGGAACATTTGGTCAACTCGTGTTGGTATCACTTGCCTGCATCAGAACCCGGGCCCCCACTTCATCCGGGGTAGTCGGCGCAGGGAAGTTGCCCTGCTCAAACGGTTGATAGTCAACTGTTTCCACTACGACAAAGTCGTGCCAGTCGATCTGTGCATAAGCAACTGGAAAATAGAATAAAACAAGTTTGAATGATATTAGAGATAGTGACTGGACAACCATGATCTGCTCCGAGTGAACTATACGAGTCAGAGGGCTGGCGCTACATTACCCCTCTCTTTCTCCAGTTCCTCCTCCTCTTTGCGGCGCTGAGCCTCCTGGTACTTTAGCCACTCGGCGCGGTACTTGACCTGCTCCAAGATGGAGCCCATGTAGTCACACTCGTCCTTGAGACGGTACATGAGGTCCTTGGGAGGGATCAGGACCTGATACAAGAACACCTTTGTTACAAAGACCCTTATATACTAGAGATGCGCTACAGTACTATAATGTTTAGTTATTAATGTAGCGCAGTGAGTTTCCAAGTCCTAAATGTGGCAGTTATCCTCATTACCGTATTTCACCACGGTATAGTCCTGTTGGTCACGTCACAGAGCCAAGATACTCCCTTCCATCCCCCCTCAGTTCCACGCACCACGTTATAGTCCTGTTGGTCACGTCACAGAGCCAAGATACTCCCTCCATCCCCCCCTCAGTTCCATGCACCACGTTATAGTCCTGTTGGTCACGTCACAGAGCCAAGATACTCCCTCCATCCCCCCTCAGTTCCATGCACCACGCAATGTCAGCAGCTATATTTGGTTTGTATCAAGGGGAGTGGGAAGGCAGGCGAAGCTACCAAGCATAAGGCACATGATATGGTAAGACTCGCATCATCCCGCGCAAGCTAAATTAGTGATTGTTTACTTGCAGTGTTTTTTTTAAGCTTCACATAATGAGCGCACCTTCCTTTTTTCCCACAAAAATATGTGCCGACGAAATAAGGTACTTATATAAAATCTGTTGTTTATTCGTCTTCACAGTTTGTTTATCATGTTTTACCCAACATCGCGACTTGTAGCCTCAAGATGTCCGAGAGCAACTTGAAAATAATAGCTCTAAATATGAAACCGCTTGAGAGTTTTTGGTTAAAAATAAACATGAGCTAGATATCTGAGTGATTTCTACACATGTATTTAAATAAGGCTTATTTTTGAGTTGTGGTAGTTCAAACCCTCGACTTCCTTGTACCTTGGTGTATTGTTCCAGGAGCTTGGTGAAATACTGGAACAGGGAGTGTTGAGGTCTCAGGAAGTCAAACTGGTAGTTTCGCTGCTCCCGGTTCATCAGGTTGGTCAGGAACTGTCGGCCATTACGCGCCACAAACTGAGCTGTCAGCTTCACAATGTCCCTGGCAGGAAACAAACACTCAATCTAGTCTTGACAGGTCAAGGTCATCTTTATTGTGGATTCTAGCTCAAGTTAACGTTTACTAGAAGGTTTGTTCTGTTAGTTGTGTGCTGCAACGATACTCCCAAGAGCAAGTGAGACTTGTTTATATATTTACAAAAACTCGCTTCGGTGGTTGAATGGTCTAAGGCGTCACTCTCACAATATACCGGACTACTGATGTCAGGAAAATTAAGGTTCAAGCCCCCATCTGGTGTACTGATGATGTTTATTAAATGGTTTCCCACGCTTGCTAAACATAAATGCAGGTACATATCCTCTGAGTTCTACCTTTATCTTCCTTACCCTATCAGAGTAATTAATAGGTTTGATCTGTGCCGAGAAATGTGAACAGTCCTTCTCTTACTACTTAGAGAGTTAGGTATACTGCTCCTGGGCATGAACTAGGAACTCACAAATCAAGAGCGGAAATGGAGGGCGGGTCAGCGATGAACTCAAACTCGGCAGGAGGATCCTTGGGGATGAAAGGCTGCTCCACTTGTTTCAGGATATCCTGCTGCTTTTGCTGCGTGGCGGACAACAGGGCCTTCGAGGGGGCTGGCCCTCCTCCAATGGTGGGCTCTTGACCTGGGGACACACAGTTTTCAGTGTCGTGTTGCCAGGGTAAGCAGAGCTAGTACAGTCTGAACAAACTCTGATTATTCTGGCAACACATTATGAGCAACATCTCACGAGACACAACCATGTCTTGATGAAAGGCTAACTTTCAAGGAGCAGAACACACAAGTATAAGGCAGGAGTCTGCTACAAAGTTGCTGGCAATAAATGATGTTTGAGGATGTCCACCATCTTGTTTAAACAATATATAATGTGCACACTGTTTCATTTGTGTATTGATGAATATTGTTATTGGCTGGTCAAAAAAAAGTTTTGAAAATTCCTTGAATATTCAAGGTTAATATTTAATAAACAATCAACTTTTTTTTGTTCTTTATCTGTTTTAAAAATATCCCCCCTCGACTAATATAATTGAAAAAGTGAATGTTAATGTTGTATTGTCTTTGCCTCGTTGTTTCCTTGCTGGGGTCCATGTCCCTTCCTTGACCCTTGGACACAGTTTGCGACAGGAACAGCTCTGCGAAGGAACAAAACAAACTCACCTTTGCCTTCTCGGAAGTCCTTCACCTTGTGTTGGTAGTAGGCATGGTAAGGGTCTCCAAAATTCAAGAAATTGAATTTAGGATTTCCCAATTCATTTTGCCTGATCCTGGCCTCAAACTCGGGACCATTTCTGGCTACAAAACTAGCGGTTTTGTCGACAATATCTGAAATATGTTAAGGAAGTTATCCAAGATTCTTTCTAAAAAAAAAAGAAGATAAATTAAGGTTAGGTTGGTACATGAGATATTGTATAAACAATGTCTTTAATTAATACAAATGTTTAATTGACTGAATAAGGGATTTCAGGGCCCGGCTCACTTGCGAGTTGTGTGAGGTTGGTATGATTTCACCAGGTTTGGTTGGACAATACTTGAGGAGTGACGACTGAGCACAATACACTGTATTTTAACCAAGACAGCAAATAATTACAAATTAAACTCATAAGGAATCAGTGACTCGAATTATACTATAATTAGCTTTATTTATAATTTTATTTTTAACATTTAGACAACTCACAAACGTACCAGACAAACATGTGATCTCTCCCATGATCCCTCAAGATATGACATCTTATACAGCACTACCAAAATCAATTTTTTGGTGAATATTGTCACTGTCAAGTTGCTCTGTTATTCACCTCTATAAATACATAATTAAAGCTTCGGTCTTGCAATTTTAATGAATTTTCAACGATATTTGTTGCTGCGTCACTTAGGTTAGTTTGGTTTTGGATTTCACTACAACTAAGTTTTTTAATAATTTTGAATTTAGCATTGGTTGGATTCTCCCCATTTTTTTATTGTAAGGTAGGTCTATATACATTTAGTAGTTTTCAGGTTATAAAAGAACTTGTCCTAAAAGTTACGGTATGGTCCATGGGTTTCAATACCCATTACTTGTCCAACACAAAATATAACCTAGTGAGGAAGGTTCGAGAGTGTATTCTTGGCTGTTCCCAAATAGTCTCGAGGGTTGTAGACATGATGAGTTCACACTCCTCACGCACTTCCTATCAGAGACTGTATCAGTCAATTTGAACAGCAATGATGCTTGCTACATCCTCGGATGTGGGGGGTGCTACTACCTACCAATCATCAAGTAGAATCTCTGTCAACGCTATCAGACTTGATGAAAATAAATAGCCTACAGGTAAGGAGTTCAACATCTGGACCATTTTATTGTTTGCGTCAACTGTTTTCCCTTAGTTTTAAAAAAATTAAACCATGTCAATAAACAATTTTCTCCTTAAGGTGATAAAAAAAAATGGTGGGCATTTAATGATTAATCAACCTTTACGAAATAACCAACTTCTTAATATTGGCCTGCAAAACGTATCGGTTTTAGCATCCCTTAAAATGGCGAACACCATAAAGAAAGTTTTTAAAGTTCTGACAAACAGAAAGAGAATAAAACAATTTCCAAACACCACACAAAGGACATGTCAACGAATTGCTTCCATCCTTGGACTCAAGGGCGTGTGAGGGGTGCATCGTATCCTTGGTGACAGATCGCGTTTCGCGCGGATCTACAATTGGTCACCGATTAGTGATACAACTGGCAAGGGTACATAATATACGTCTTATTAAGGACAAGTAGAAAATTCGGATGCAGGCTATAAGTTGGTCGAAGACATAATCATAAAATCTCGGGTGTTGGTAACCTGTAAAGACACTTGTTTAATTTTGATTTAAGTGTATTATTGAAATAAATTGCAAATTCCACTCTCATCATTTATTAAATATGGTTTGAAAGGATACTTCTCACTTCTGGCGGAGGGTAAATAATACCAACAATCGGTTGAGTTGTTGGAGTCTCATTTTCATTTGTTTCTCCCGGAGGAAGAACATCGACAGACGGCATTTCTGTTGATTTATACAACTATTCGCCACATCAATAATAATATAATATAAAGCTTTATTTCTTCAAAAACGACAGTAATAATAACACTGTTATACTTTAACAAATTCTATTCTAGACATAACATTTTATAATCGTCAATAAAAGACAAGTTTACCAACATTTAAACACGCATTTACCTTTTAAAAAATATATAAATAATTTTTTTCAATTTATTTGTATAATTAAGTTAAAGAATATTTTTTATTTTATGACTTTTGTTTCCCAATATTTCCGTTAAAATAATTGTGTCTTAACTACCATGTTTTAAGTTTCATACATTGTATATTATTGAGGAACGTAAGAATGAGGTACGGTTGTAGGTGGTACTATCTACCGAAAGCTTTCTTATATAATCTTTTTAGGCTTTTATTTTTAATTATGTATTTATTCAGAATTTGTTTATAAATGTAAGCTTACCTCGATAATTAATCATTTGTTTTAAAATGGTCCAATATTAATAATAAAATGATTTCTCTAAGGAATATGACTTCATAAATGAAAGGTATAAAACTTGGACGAGCAATTAAATAAGGAACTAATTTGATTAATTGATTCTGAAATTATTAACCGCTTAGCATTAGGCACGCGTCAAACTATAATTAAAAATAATGGTTTAACACGAAAACTCTTATATAGATACTACAAAAACATGATTTAATTCTTAAATAACTTAAAAATTAAATGTGTTTTTAGGTCAAAAATATTATTTGTTGTGAATTACCTAGGACTAAAATCCTAGAATTCGACGTAAGAAAAGGGGGCGTTGACTTGAGGCAACAGGTTGGTAGATCCAGCAGTGACCTATAGCTAGAGATTTTGGTAGTTTTAATTTTGCATTTAATCGTTATTTGATTCTTATTGAAGTTTAATATACGATCTTGATTCCTTTTTTTTAAATCGTATCTCCAATTTGTTGTTATAATAAAGTAGCCGAGCTCAACAGCTTCAGGAGAACTTTAATCCTAGTGAATGTAACTTACCTGGATATTTCCCTCACTTTTGGTTTTATATCTGCTAAGGAATGTGCGTTTACTAACCCCACATCCTGTTGTGTAGTTAAATATTGGGTACTGTATGCACCCAGTTAAACCTGTAGTTCTTGGGTTGCCAGCAGGGTTTGTTGTTGAGGTAATGTTCCTTATAATTGAGGCTTGTGTTTCATAATTACTCGTGGTAAGCCCTTATCTTACAGAATGTGCCTTGAATATGTGAGTAACAAAACAAATAGGGG
>CABFWB010005548.1:0-19010 GCA_902151455.1 Timema bartmani | reverse complement strand
TGGCGCTGGGAGACTCCGGCGTTGGTAAAACCAGTTTCCTGTACCAGTACACGGATGGAACGTTCAAGTCACGGTTCATCTCCACCGTCGGTATAGACTTCAGGGAGAAGAGGATGGTGAGTGGTTGGCAGTCCTACTTTCACGCAAATAATGGGGGGGGGTTATTAGATATTCAGCCTCCCTTCTGCATGTCCTAAGGAGACCAGATTAGTTCCTGACCTTGCAGTGTACCCCGATATTACAACATGTCTATTCTTCGGCGATTGCTTTGTTCACCAGCTTCCCACACTTACCACGCCACTACACTGAAATATAGCAGTCTTACCTTGACTGATTACACTATGGCCCTATCTTATAAACTACACCATAGTGGAACCAACCAAGGTAGCAGTCTTACCTTGAAATATTACACTATGGTCCTATCTTATAAGCTAGACCCCGAGTAGTTACCGTATGTTCGCAGCTTAGCTCAGTCAGCAAATCTGCATTATTAATTAAGGGTCCTTGGTTTGGTTATTGGCATAATAAAAAAATGTACCATTGATGAAATAGAAGTTCTTCGTTGCACAATAATAAATAAATGGGCGGGAGACTGGGTGTTTTGTATTTTTAGACTACCTAAGCTAGTTTGTAAGTCATGCGCTGATATAATCAGTCTGTTCAGAAAGCCTTCATAAAATACCCCCATAAAATGAAAATTAAGGGGCTGTGCTCTGTACTCCTGTAGATATGTCAAGTGGCAGCTTGCTCTGTAGACTGTTTGAAAACTGTTTGTTGAAATGTCTTATATCTGTTGTAGACATATCGGAACCAAGGTCGCAGTCAGAGGGTACATCTGCAGCTGTGGGACACAGCAGGCCAGGAGAGGTTGGTACTCTTGTTTAGTGTCCATCGCAGATAATAGATGGCAGCATTGCATTTTGGATGGTTAAAAAACTCTTGTTTAATGCTCTGAGATTTGCTAACTAGCCATAATATTAATAATTAGTCTTATTATATTCTTTAAATATAAAAATGGTACTTGGTAATAGGAATTGAACTGGGGACCTTTGGCTTAGTACTTACCACTGAGCTATCCAAGAGTCGTCCCATGCCCAGGGTCAGCCTTCACTCATATTTTAAGACTGAGTCTGTAATGGACATGTGGAAATCAACAGCTACATTTGAGCAATCTTTATGACAGGGCATGGGATAGCTCAGTGGTAAGAGAATTGGCATAGTAAGCCAAAGGTCCCTAGTTCGATTCCCGTGTCCAGGTGTCATTTTTCTATTTAAATAATATGGTATTTAAATGCGGCTATACCACATCTATCAACTGTAATAACTTATCTGTTTAATTCATCATGTTTTTATTATCTTAGACTAGAACATTTGTAGCTGATAGCTAGTTCTGTAACAAGAGTGTCCTACTAAGATCTGCACTTCCTGACTGTCTCTAATCTTGACATGGCCAGAACTACTACAGTTCTTTGTAGAGCTAACTCAACGCTGGTTATGTCGCAGATATCGTAGCCTAACCACCGCCTTCTACAGGGACGCCATGGGTTTCCTTCTTCTGTTTGACCTCACTAACGAACAGTCGTTCCTGGAAATAAGGAACTGGCTGGATCAATTGAGGGTAGGCCAGTCACAGATCCTCTGTCTGCCTCGCAATCTCTGTCTGCCTCGCACGCTCTGTCTGCCTCGCACGGTTGTGTACCGCACTTTCCTCACTCTCTCTGGCACCAGCGTGTGTCCTCACAATCTCTGTCTGCCTCGCACGGTTGTGTACCGCACTTTCCTCACCTCTCTGGCGCCAGCGTGTGTCCTCACAATCTGTCTACCTCGCACGGTTGTGTACCGCACTTTCCTCACACTCTCTGTCACCTCGCACACTCTGTGAAAGCTTTAGCACGCTTATAATTAGTTTGCATGTGTGTTCACGACTTGCAGAGCACGCGTTATATTTATATACTTATTTATATTCACCTTAATGTCATCTTCTGAATCCCGACTCTTCCAGTGTTGCCAATTTGACGGTTTGAAACCGCTGGTGGCTAGAAGATAATGACACTTTAAGTTAGTTTTTATTGAAAGGAAAAACATGCTTTATGATAAATTTTGTGACTGAGAAATATGAATGTAGTTTTTGTTATAGTCTGTATGAAATTAATATTTATGGTGGAAAGTAATTTGTGAGATGAGGTGTGTGACTCGAGAGACAGTCCACGTTACGAGACAAGTAGAAAACTAGCATAACGTGTGCACTCTGTCATAACAAGGAGTCTTACTGTTCTCCCTTGAAGAAAGAAACATTCCTGAACATGGCCGAGGCACATGTTATAGATGTACTTCATAGTGTTCTAGTTGTATGCAACCCACTGCTCTGTCTCGTATCTGTCGTAGCTGTGTAGACAATGTTTGTTGTTTGAAAACAATTTGTGGTCCATATTTTGCTACAACTGCTGTGCTAGATGAGTATTCCTGTTCTTGAGTCTCGCTACACGAGCTGCCACTCTAGTCCTGTTCCTGACCCTCACAACATGAGCTGCCACTCTAGTCATGTTCCTGACCCTCACTATACGAGCTGCCACTCTAGTCCTGTTCCTGACCCTCGCAACATGAGCTGCCACTCTAGTCCTGTTCCTGACCCTCGCAACATGAGCTGCCACTCTAGTCCTGTTCTTGAGCCTCACTACACGAGCTGCCACTCTAGTCCTGTTCCTGACCCTCACAACATGAGCTGCCACTCTAGTCCTGTTCCTGACCCTCGCAAGATGAGCTGCCACTCTAGCCCTGTTCCTGACCCTTGCAACATGAGCTGCCACTCTAGTCCTGTTCCTGACACTTGCCACACGAGCTGCCACTCTAGTCCTGTTCCTGACCCTCGCTACACGAGCTGCCACTCTAGTCCTGTTCCTGACCCTCGCTACATTAACTGCCACTCTAGTCCTGTTCCTGACCCTCACAACATGAGCTGCCACTATAGTCCTGTTCCTGACCCTCGCAACATGAGCTGCCACTATAGTCCTGTTCCTGACCCTCGCAACATGAGCTACTACTCTAGTCCTGTTCCTGACCCTCGTAACATGAGCTACTACTCTAGTCCTGTTCCTGACCCTCGCTACACTAGCTGCCACTCTAGTCCTGTTCCTGACCCTCGCTACACGAGCTGCCACTCTAGTCCTGTTCCTGACCCTCGCTACACGAGCTGCCACTCTAGTCCTGTTCCTGACCCTCGCTACATGAGCTGCCACTCTAGTCCTGTTCCTGACCCTCGCTACATGAGCTGCCACTCTAGTCCTGTTCCTGACCCTCGCAACATGAGCTGCCACTCTAGTCCTGTTCCTGACCCTCGCAACATGAGCTGCCACTCTAGTCCTGTTCCTGACCCTCGCAACATGAGCTGCCACTCTAGTCCTGTTCTTGACCCTCGCTACACGAGCTGCCACTCTAGTCCTGTTCCTGACCCTCGCTACATGAGCTGCCACTCTAGTCCTGTTCCTGACCCTCGCTACATGAGCTGCCACTCTATTCCTGTTCCTGACCCTCGCAACATAACCTCCACCCAGTGACTGTGGTGATGTGTGCAGACTCACGCTTACTGCGATGACCCAGACGTGATCCTGTGCGGGAACAAGTGTGACCTTGAGGACAAGAGAGTTGTGTCTGAACAAGCAGCTCAGGACATGGCTGACAAGTACGGGTGAGTTGTCCTAGGTAACACCACACAAGAGGTAACAAACAGCTCAGGACATAGCTGACAAGTACGGGTGAGTTGCCCTAGGTAACACCACACAAGGTCTAACAAGCAGCTCAGGAGATGGCTGACAAGTACGGGTGAGTTGTCCTAGGTAACACCACACAAGAGGTAACAAACAGCTCAGGAGATGGCTGACAAGCACAGGTGAGTTGTCCTAGGTAACACCACACAAGAGGTAACAAACAGCTCACAGGACATGGCTGACAAGTATGGGTGAGTTGTCCTATGTAACACCACACAAGAGGTAATAAGCAGCTCAGGACATGGCTGACAAGTACGGGTGAGTTGTCCTAGGTAACACTACACAAGAGGTAACAAGCAGCTCAGGACATGGCTGACAAGTACGGGTGAGTTGTCCTATGTAACACCACACAAGAGGTAACAAGCAGCTCAGGACATGGCTGACAAGTACGGGTGAGTTGTCCTAGGTAACACCACACAAGGGGTAACAAGCAGCTCAGGACATGGCTGACAAGTACGGGTGAGTTGTCCTAGGTAACACCACACAAGTGCTGAAATGTTGCTTTTTATTGAGTGATAAATGCCATTCTGGGGTCTGGTGGCTGTGTGTATAATTAGTGTTGTTGCTGTCAGATTGGTATATGTGGAGACGAGCGCAGTGACTGGAATGAACGTGTCTTTGGCGGTGGAACTTCTCCTGGAACGCATAATGCAGCGCATGGACCAGGCGGTGGACCGGGCCATGTTGCCTGGTCGCAGGGGTCGGCCCAGACCCGGGGACCAGGAGGAGGGCCCCCTGGCGCCTCCCTCCTCTCCTTGTGTCTGCTGACCTGACCTCGCCCTCAAATAACTTTGGCCTAGTTTTATTTTTACAACAAGTTACAATAAAAACAATAGTTTTAATAATCTTTCCCAGCAGCCTACTCGCTACAGAGAGTATTATGCCTCCTTACTGAGTTACTCAAACATTAGTTAAAATATTATTACAATTAATAGTCTAAAGGTTAACACAAGTTTTGTTCATGTTTTTGGAGGAGAAAAAACCTAGTTTCCAGAATTGGTTTGTAAGTCGTGAATCAAGTTTCCAGATAGTTTATCTTGTTGACACTAGAGTTGCAACCAACGATTCACTCCCTCGTGTGATTGGACTGGTACGGATGTACTCTCTGTACCACTGGTTTGTTCTGCGCCGCACCGCGTCTCACCGCATGTTCGGACTGTTAGCGTTTAACTACACTAATGGTGTAGTGATGAGTAGGTAAAGTTAAGTAGAAATGTACTTGTATTTATTTTGAGAGAGATTGATAAACCATTTTAAACAAAATCCTCAGTAAACCTATTTGGGATCTGAACCCTAAACTCCTGTGGCCAGAAGCCTGGTTTAGTGCAGGAATGACTCATAAAACCACATGACCACAAAAAATATGTTTATCATTTTCGAAAATGTCCTTTCTACCAAAATATACTGTAGTAAGACAAGGTATGGTTAATACTAGATGTATGGTTGTTTGTTCTTGACCTACAGTTACTAGGACACAGTGACCTAGTGCTGTGTGATCAGATGGACCAATCAGTCATCCTAGTAGCTCTAGGGCGTGGTCATTGTCTTAAGGGTTGGATGTCGTTCGAAAGACTCAATATTGTAAAAAATATTCACAACTAGGGTTGGTACACTTGTTTTACTAGTTCAAGGTCATAAAACTCTTATTGTAAAATGGTTTTTAAACAAGTTTGTTGTTTCAAAACATATTTTCTTGGACATTCCAACTGAAAGCTACATTTTCAAAGTTTTTACAAAGATCTTAAATCTATCAATATCTGGGAAAAGCTAAACTTGATGTCTAAAAGAGAAATCATTGCATTTGTTTTTTTATTAAAATGATATTTCAATTTCCTCTGGCTTGATTTGCCTCTTTTTTTCTGACAGTCGAGGTGAATGTTTGTTGGAAATTAGCGCGTAGCTCACCTCCGACACATTTTCTCTGCACTGGTTTGAAGTTTTCCCTGACAATTCATATTTAGATCAACAAAAAATGATCAGAACTAATCTTTTGTGACTCAAACATCTTACATGTTAATTTGTTTTTCTTTGGGAATGGACTAATAACCATTTCTTGGTGGTTCATAATATGTATGAACGCTCATTTGTCGAAAATTGGTATTTGATACTAAAAATTTTCAAAGTTTATTTTTTCCTTTGTACTAATATTTTTTTATTTTCAAAACAAATGGGGCCTCATTCAAGCAAATATTTTTATACACATTCACTTTTAAAAGTATCCATGCGTGACATGCATAGCATTCTCCACATGCAGACATAGCGAAGTGTAGCACGTCCTTGCATGGATGATTATGACAATAATGTTAATTGATATTCGCATTTGAACTTCCTAGTTTATATTAGCTTTATTCACATTTTACTTCTTCCAGGAAGCTCACATGTCATCGATACGGGGGTAACGGACCTACCATGTCACCAAGAGGTCATGTGTTTATCTATGTCGGCCATTATCTATATTAAAATGTGCGAGTTGTTCTTCACTCCTGGTGTTTCCTTGAAGTACAATTTGTGTGACCAGTCCTTCGCGTCTTTGAGTCAGTTCTCGTGTTGGCACTATTTGTACATATCAAACCTCATGCAATTATCCACTCTCGGACCACACCACCCTTGTGTTTGTTTGTTTGTTTGTTCTGGGTGTGAGCAGATAAACAACTTAATATCAATGAAATACATTTCATGCAACCAATAAGCCAGAACTCTTTCGTCTCTCTAAATACAGTATGACTTATGTTTACATATCTATCAGTATTGTTAGTTGAATAAAATATTTGTTGCCTTTAATAAACATTTACAGCTTAAAGCGACAGTTTCAGTATTTTTGTTGCCGAGTGTACACGTCTAATAAAACAGTGATAAATTGTGTCGGAAACTAAGGTTAGCTTATTCATCACAAAGTAGTCTACCAAAACATACTTGTTTAATGAATGATTGACAAGATTAGTAGGTGATGGAGTAGATAAATTAGTCCTCCAAGGCATTGTTGCATGGTTTGTTCAAGACCTGACGTCCCAGGTACATGAAATATCTATTTTATTGTATATTTGTTTGACTCGGACAATGTTGATGTACATGGGTGTGGAGTTTAGGCCCAAAGAGGCCCATTCAACAGTAGGAAGCACGCTGTGGTAAAACGGCTCATTCCTCCTCCCATATCACGTCTGTAATGTGTCGTTCCCATGTTTGTATTTAAATATTGTCTTCCAAAAACAATAAAAACCATATTTTCCCAGCATGCCATGGTTGTCTTCATGTTGGTGATACATGTACACAGCTTCTTGCTGTGAATTGTTTAACTTACTTTATTTTCCCTTTTACTTAAAAAAATAATCATTTAATAGAGATTAATTATTTTACTGTACTGTTTTAACTAAATTATGGAACAGAAAACAATCTTGTATTTCTACATTAAAATGTATAATATAATGTGAATATAATAGTATAAATCTATCAGTTAACTACTTGGTGAACTGACAAGGGCTGTGGATATATCAGTTAACTACTTGGTGAACTGACAAGGGGTGTGGGTATATCATTTAACTACTTGGTGACAGGACAAGGGCTGTGGATATATCAGTTAACTACTTGGTGACAAGATAAGAGCTGTGGATATATCAGTTAACTACTTGGGGACAGGATAAGAGCTGTGGATATATCAGTTAACTACTTGGTGAAAGGATAAGAGCTGTGGATATATCAGTTAACTACTTAGTGACAAGATAAGGGCTGTGGATATATCAGTTAACTACTTTGTGACAGGACAAGGGCTGTAGATATATCAGTTAACTACTTGGTGATAGGATAAGGGCTGTGGATATATCAGTTAACTACTTGGTGACAAGATAAGAGCTGTGGATATATCAGTTAACTACTTGGTGACAGGATAAGAGCTGTGGATATATCAGTTAACTACTTGGTGACATGACAAGGGCTGTGAATATATCAGTTAACTATTTGATGACAGGATAAGAGCTGTGGATATATCAGTTAACTACTTTGTGACAGGACAAGGGCTGTGGATATATCAGTTAACTTCTTGGTGACAGGATAAGGGCTGTGGATATATCAGTTAACTACTTGGTGACATGGCAAGAGCTGTGGATATATCAGTTTACTACTTGGTGACAGGACAAGAGCTGTGGATATATCAGTTAACTATTTGGTGACAGGATAAGAGCTGTGGATATATCAGTTTACTACTTGGTGACAAGACAAGGGCTGTGGATATATCAGTTTACTACTTGGTGACAGGACAAGAGCTATGGATATATCAGTTAACTATTTGGTGACAGGATAAGAGCTGTGGATATATCAGTTTACTACTTGGTGACAAGACAAGGGCTGTCGATATATCAGTTTACTACTTGGTGACAGGACAAGAGCTATGGATATATCAGTTAACTATTTGGTGACAGGATAAGAGCTGTGGATATATCAGTTTACTACTTGGTGACAAGACAAGGGCTGTGGATATATCAGTTTACTACTTGGTGACAGGACAAGAGCTATGGATATATCAGTTAACTATTTGGTGACAGGATAAGAGCTGTGGATATATCAGTTTACTACTTGGTGACAAGACAAGGGCTGTGGATATATCAGTTTACTACTTGGTGACAGGACAAGAGCTATGGATATATCAGTTAACTATTTGGTGACAGGATAAGAGCTGTGGATATATCAGTTTACTACTTGGTGACAAGACAAGGGCTGTGGATATATCAGTTTACTACTTGGTGACAGGACAAGAGCTATGGATATATCAGTTAACTATTTGGTGACAGGATAAGAGCTGTGGATATATCAGTTTACTACTTGGTGACAAGACAAGGGCTGTGGATATATCAGTTTACTACTTGGTGACAGGACAAGAGCTATGGATATATCAGTTAACTATTTGGTGACAGGATAAGAGCTGTGGATATATCAGTTTACTACTTGGTGACAAGACAAGGGCTGTCGATATATCAGTTTACTACTTGGTGACAGGACAAGAGCTATGGATATATCAGTTAACTATTTGGTGACAGGATAAGAGCTGTGGATATATCAGTTTACTACTTGGTGACAAGACAAGGGCTGTCGATATATCAGTTTACTACTTGGTGACAGGACAAGAGCTATGGATATATCAGTTAACTATTTGGTGACAGGATAAGAGCTGTGGATATATCAGTTTACTACTTGGTGACAAGACAAGGGCTGTCGATATATCAGTTTACTACTTGGTGACAGGACAAGAGCTATGGATATATCAGTTAACTATTTGGTGACAGGATAAGAGCTGTGGATATATCAGTTTACTACTTGGTGACAAGACAAGGGCTGTCGATATATCAATTTACTACTTGGTGACAAGACAAGGGCTGTGGATATATCAATTTACTACTTGGTGACGGGATAAAGGCTGTGGATATATCAGTTAACTACTTGGTGACACGCTGAGAGTATTTTTGTAAGGAATTGTTTTAATATAAAATTCTTGTTGGTGATTCGACTACAACAGCAGCATTCAAAATAAATATGAGGTTGGCTACTTTGCTCCAATAATAAGGTGGAAAAAATAAATACTTTTAAGAATTCACAAGGTAAATATTCTAATGAAAATATTAATAATAATAATCCCAATATATTTTAAGTAATTTATGATACATATTTTTATCAATCAACATATCCATTCTAATGTAGATTATTTCTTTCACATAATAAACAAATAAACAATTGTGAGTTTTTGTGTTGTATTTAGAATGTTTTAACCTGTTCCTAATTTGAATTGGTTTGTGTTACTTGAGTTTTAATTAGAACAGATTTTTTACTGGTGATTGTTACACAACTTTAAGGGTGTGGGCGTAGAAACACAAGTGAAAGGAAAACCAATTGATTAGTATAACATTGGATAAAACAAGGTATTGCGTATACCCTGGCAGCCAATCTGCGGCAAAAACATTTGACTAAAACGGGCCACACCACCAGTGCACTAACATTCCTGGAACTTCCCAAATTAACCCAAGTTTTAGTTAATTGCTGGGAAAGTTTAAAGATTTGCATTCCAAAAAAACATTCCTGCTTTAGTGGTCTAAAGGTGTTTCTCTAGATGACTGGGAGATTTGGGGTTGATTTTTAAAATGATTTACCACTCCTTAGCCATGCAAATGCTGCTACATTTAATTTATACTCTACATTCCTCATATTTACTCCATTTTTATAGTATGCATCTAACCTAAAAGATATTAATACTTCAGGGTGGCAGGTTCGGTATGAAACTGCTCTGTAGTCTAACGCGCTAATCTCGCAGTAGACTGGACTGCCAATGACACTGAGATCGAGGTTCGAATCTTGGTTGAGTGAATCGAGGGTGGTTTTACCTAAATGGTTTTCCACTTTCCCTCCATGTAAATGCTGGTACATTTATTCTAAATATAACCATCATAATACCTAGAACCATTTGCGTAATTAGTACATAAGCAAAGGACCCGAACGGGTATTAAGACGCTTCTAAACAGAAACCTTTGTCCAAATCACAGGAGAGTTTGTAGCAAGGCCCAGCGGCAGTTCTAGATCTTTTTTGAAGAGACCTCAACTTAATTTTTAAATACATTAGAGTCTCCCTATTAATATAACTTAATATTGATAGAGATTGCAACTTCAAAATTTAAAGTTGTTTTGCTTTGATAATACTTAGGTAAATTCATTTTTTTTAACATAAAAAAGATACATTTAAATAGGATTGGTATAGGTGCCTAAAACTTGAACATAATTGTTTTCTGAAATTGAGGCTTTCCCTTCAAATATTTTTCGTGTAAATCTTTCAATTCCAAAGTATGTCTCCCAACAACAAATTTATTTTTAATCAAAGAGAAAATGTCAAAATAATTCTCTATAAACTGTTAAATGATCTGTGAAGTAAACAAGGTTTGATTTGATGAACAAAGAAGACCTCATATGGTTTTGAAAATATAAAATTATGAGGAAGCCTCTTTGTTTTGTCTTGTGCTCAGGAGTGGTTTTTGGTTGGTTTGGTCCATTGGAGGGGTAAAGGGGGTGGAGTAAAACATTTCGACCGTGAAAACTTACCTCCATTACAAAGTACCCCTGCCAAGATATCTTATATCAGGATCTGCGACCTGAACTTGCAACTCACACCCACTCTATCGGAGTGTTGCCGAACTGTGTATCAAGTTTCAGCTACTTCCTCTCGCCACCGCCAGGCAGTAGCACTTGGGTCCATTATGGAGCGTTAATGGCGGGAGAGTAATCTAATTCCACGAGTTGGGAGCCTACACCATTAGTTCTCCATGCATGCGGTGCATCGGAAATAATTGGAGGGGGGGGGGGGTTCAAACAGAATTAGAAAAGTCGTTCAAAATATATATTATAAAGTTGTCATAAAAGAGTGAAAGTCACAGAATTAGTTTATTGTAACATTACTTAATCTGGGTTTATAGCTATTCATAACTAATAACGTACAGTGCATGATTCATTATAAAAACAAATACAATGGTTTATAATGAAGTAATGATTAAATATTGACTAGAATCGATTATTTGTATTCATAGATGTGGGTATAGCCACTTTGCTATAGATGGACAGCTATTTAAAATCCCTTGTGTTAAGGGTTTACTCAGTTTCAAACTGTATACTGGTACATATTTTGAAACAGCCTAATCTAGTTTAAGTGGTGCCTGTACTATTAAATCGAATTTGATTTTTATTTGGTTCTGAGTTTGTCATTGTTATGGATATTATGATGGCCCTACTTCTCAGTAACGGAACCCAAAATGTAATATTTCCCTTTTATTTCCACCCATATTTAAAATCCTTATAATTGATACTAAAGCAAAGAAAATTATATTTACAATCAAGTATGGCTGCCTCAAAGCACTTCAACAAACATCATTCTGTGTGAATTGGCATTTAATTGGCTAGAGCCTCTCCTCGGATTTTCATTGGCTGATGCGTCTCAAGTTCAAGGGTCGTCTTTGCTCAACTCCATGGATAATGCATAGAAAGTTGAAATTAAATAGATAAATTTGATTATATTCTCGATGAATAGTGAGTGTAACATTTATAAAGTATCAGTCCTTGGAAACACATTGTTGTGGGATTTGAGATAAGGTCAGCCAATGCCATAATGCTCAATACAGAAACAATAAAATTATATTTTATCCAATCCTACTGGTGGTCAAAGGCGTCAGTATCGCAGTAAACTGTACTGCCGGTTACTAGGAGGTTTAGGTTTAGATCCCGGATAGGCAATAAGGAGTAGGCCTATAGTATTAATACAACTCGCAACGATAACAACCACGGACAAATAAGTGTATGCTAATATTACAACCCATTTTATCCTGCCCAAGACGTAATTTAAGTGGGCAGTGCGCTTGCCTGTTGATCAAAAAATCCCGAGCTCGATTCCCAGCCAAGAGTTAACACTTCCAAGAGGTATATATTTTTTTCAAACGGGATTAGTGCTCATTGTGCTATGCTTGTTGGGACAGGCGCTACTAACCTCTGTCTAACGTGCCAGGCCCCCCTCAGCCCGCAAGGACTGCTTCTGTAAGTCTGTTATCAGTTTGTAAATCGTTGGTTAGTTCTCGAGGTGTTCTTGATACCCCCATCCGCTCTTTCACGACCCAACTGTCGGCAGTAATGTTAATGGATCACGTGACCCGGCCTCCAAACTTTGTCGGAGTTGATACTCACCCTTGTAGAGAGGGGTGGGGGTAGTCCCAGCCACAAGGGACCCGGCAACAAGTGTATAGGGCAGTAGGTTCACTAACTCTGCTTGTACTCACACTGTACCAAATGATGCATGAGACCCTGGATGGTATAATGAGGTCCCAGTTAGAGCTACAAGCAGGGACCCTGGACGGTCTTATGAGGTCCCAGATAGAGCTACAACCAGGGACCCTGGACGGTCTTATGAGATCTCAGTCAAAACTACAAGCAGGGACCCTGGACGGTCTTATGAAGTCCCAACCAGAGCTACAAGAAGGGACACTGGACGGTCTTATAAGGTCTCAGTCAGAGCTACAAGCAGGGACTCTGGACGGTCTTATGAGGTCCCAACCAGAGCTATAAGAAGGGACCCTGGATGGTCTTATAAGGTCTCAGTCAAAACTACAAGCAGGGACTCTGGACGGTCTTATAAGGTCTCAGTCAAAACTACAAGCAGGGACACTGGACGGTCTTATAAGGTCCCAGTCAGAGCTACAAGCAGGGACCCTGGACGGTCTTATAAGGTCTCAGTCAAAACTACAAGCAGGGACCCTGGACGGTCTTATAAGGTCCCAGTCAGAGCTACAAGCAGGGACACTGGACGGTCTTATGAGGTCCCAACCAGAGCTACAAGCAGGAACACTGGACGGTCTTATGAGGTCCCAGTCAGAGCTACAAGCAGGGACACTGGACGGTCTTATGAAGTCCCAGTCAAAGCTACACAGCAGGAACCCTGGTCGGTCTTATGAGGTCCCAGTCAGAGCTACAAGCAGGGACACTGGACGGTCTTATAAGGTCTCAGCTAGAGCTACAAACAGCGATCCTGGGCAGTCTGATTTGAAACCACCTACCCTGGCCACAAAGTGACGTATAGCAGTGGAGAAAATGGATTTAAAATCACCCCTCCCCTTCACTGGCCAAAAGTAACGTGCATCAGTGGAGGAAGGGGATTTAAAATCACCCCTCCCCCTCACTGGCTAAAAGTGCCGTGTAGCAGTGGAGGAAATGGATTTAAAACCACCCTTTCCCCGGGCACAAAGTGCCGTATAGCAGTGGAGGAAATGGAGTTAAAACCACCCCCCACCCCAGATAAAAGTAAAGTGCAACAGTGGAGGAAATGGAGTCAATGTTCTCAGTGGCACACACTCCCATACCTGAACAATGTAGCCCAACAATAGCGGGGATGATAGGCCACCTTGTTTTTCGTGCGTATCACTGAGCTCCGACAGATGCTACGCATGTGCAGCCCAGAGCTCCAACAGGCCTTGTATCCAGTCTTGTTTGTGAAAACGCTTGATCTCATGCTTTTATTTTTGACATCGGCTGTGTCCCGAGAACATTTCATGGTAACTGTTGACTGTATCTTGTTTATAAAATATATCCCTTCTTCTTTTGAACTGTTATCAGGCCTTTGCCCCGCCACGACTAACACAAACCTCCTGTTTCTGAGCCATAAAGCTGGCTCCCCTACCCACTCGTCTACTCGGACAACTTTTTTTTTTTACTGTCCAGCCAGCGGCTGTTTGTTCTTCCCTCGTTAAGGGACACCAAATAAATTCATTTTAAACAAAGGTTGGTTTCCAATTCCACTCTCCGCAGTAGAAAGAGGCGCACAGTGGTAACCCTTCCCCCACCCCCCACTCTTTCCCGTTGGTTTATTTGCGCGCTTCTTTTTGTAGCGGCTAGAGTTGGAAGTTTAAGGCTGGGTTTACATTCATGCATAGCGCATTTTTAATAGTAAATAGTGGATAGCGCACTGTGCACAATTCATAAGAAAGATACATCGGCTTACAATGAAACGTAGTGTAATAAGTCGTACTTAATTCCATTGTGTTTTATTAATAAAAAATTGTGTAACCTCTTTTAACAACTAGATAATGTCTTCGAAAGTACTTCAATAAAGTGTTCATTCGGAAAACAACGTTAATTAAAACTGTTTCTTTTGAAACTTGAATTTAATTAAAAGTTTTGTCTGTACTTTTAAATTAAATTAAATTTCAATGTGGTTCCGATTTTATTATTGTCATGAATATTATAGTAGATCTGTTCCTCAGTAACAGAATGAAAAATATAGTATTTATATTTTATTTGAAATCTTAACGACAATCATAGTCATTGACGATAAAACAATGACAATTAGTGAATAACAAACAATGAATATGACTATCACAAGACATTTCAAACTTGAAGATGAGCTAGCTCTTTTCGTCTGCTTGTGTACTGGGGTTTAATCTCCTCGCATTCTCATTGGCTGATACGTCCCAAGTCCAATGATTGATTCTTCTAGACTACACTCCATGCACAAAGTACAAAAAGTTAAAGTTAAACCAACTTCATGCATTGTACACTATTAACTATGTATCGATTATAAATAAACACATTCATTGAAAACAGTGTATTTCAACTTCTTGCGCACTATGTATTATGCACTATTTGCTACTAGTTGTGCGTTGTGCATGGATATAAACCCAGCCTTAACAAGAGCCCTCTCGCGGCTTGTTGAGCTCGGTGAGGGGGTTGTTTAAATTAGTCTGGTCCTAAAGGGGGGGTTCTGCTTGACCTCTCTTCCCAACAGATTCGATTCCCTCCCTCCTCCCCCCTCCGAGGTAGCGTGACGAGACCGGCCCGCCCTCGCAGCACTGTTGTTGAAAGTCAAATAAAGCACACTCCACCCGGAGGATCCTAGAGGACGCGAAATAAACCACTTCGATACCCGCAAATCACGTCTTACCACCCGTACGGACTAACCGTAATATTAATACTTAGGAGGTAGGTGTGAGTAAGGTAAAATCTAGAAGAAGTGTACTCGCATTTGAGTGGGAAACCAATTAGGGTAAAAACCGCCCTCGGCACACCCAACTGGAGCTCGAACCTTGAGCTCCTCTACGTGTGAGTGACGCCTTAGACCACATGGCCACGGTCATCTGGTGAGCCTTCACAGCAAGTTGGTGTGGTGGTTAGCACCCCTGCGAAGGTGGTTCTCCACACTTTGAGGGGTTTGCAAACCCTGTCTACCGGGTGAGGATATCAAGCCATGTGTGAACTCCGAAGACCGAGGGGTCACTCAAGACATGTTCAAACTTTCACTTCCGTCTCTGTGAGATTTTCCTGCTCCTCCAAGTAGGCAAACTGCAACTCTTTGTTCCATAACTAACAATGGCTGTAGGGAAGAACTTGCTCTGTAACAATCTGAGTGTTGAGAGACCGTGAAAACCTCTCTATGTTCAGGGGTGAACGTGCCTGGGACCTACTGAGCTCAGAGTGTCTATAAGTGTCTGGGATGAACCGAGATAGGTCGTCACTACCGTAACACAGGATTTCTGTGTGGTTTATTCTGTCTTCTCCCTTCACAGAGTGGCAGCGTCATTTTGACTATCTATCTATTTGATGAGTGACAACATTAATTTGACTATCTATCTATCTGTGGTTTTATTTACAAGGTGCTTGGTCTTGGGATGCTGTGAATTGCACCTTTTCTTTCTTTTGTTTTTGCAAGTTGTGCAGTTGCTATGTTGACAAAACTTTTGTTTTTATAATAAGAAATAATCCATTCTCTGTGCCAAACTGTTTTTATTCACCTGTTAACTGTGCGCACCAAGAGCGCGTAATATTTCGATTGGTTTCACTTTTTGATAATTCTTTAGGCTCAAAGTCTCCCTTTTCCCGATTCGTTGTCTTACGTTTTGTTTGCATTCTCCCTCCTTCTCAAGGAGGAAAGTTCCATCTTGCAACGGGGTTTTTCTTTCACTCCTGTCTTCCTGACTGTCTTCTGAAAGGTAACGTTAAATTTTGGTCTTCTTAAATTTTAACAGCTGTCAACTATTTTGAATTTAAAATGTAGATTGCGAGTAATTGGTTTATTTCTCTTAATCTGGCCAACTTATTCCTTTGTATTATTCAGATTAATTAAATTAATAATATATTCTTTGTTTTAACTTGCAACTTTAGATTATTTTTTTTACCATTGTTGTGAGAATAATACATTTTTTTTTAGAAAGGGGGGCCTTGTTAGGTCATTGTTACTGTATTTTCCAAGATGTAATTGTTGTTTAGCTGTAAGATGGGTCCAATAGACCTCTGGTTGGGGATTACCTGCTGTCCACATGTGTAGGAGGACTACCTTTATACTCCTCCCCCTGTATTGTTTTATTATGTTTCGTATTTATCCTCAACTGTGGCTCGATCTGTTCACTGACTATGTTTAATTGGGTTCGTGATATTGTTTCTGCCTCGAGCACTTTTTTCAATTATGTTTTATATTCTCCGATTTTGTTTTTTTAAACTTTAAATCAAGTTTCTCTCTAATTATTCCACCTACTTGATTTTTCTGTCTTTATTTTGTATTCTAAATACCGATGACGACTGCTAGTTATTTAAAAGAAATGTTGTTTAATATGATTTCCGCCCTCTCCCCTCATCACGCCTCTTGATAGCTTAAATAATCACGGGACCTTGCTTTAGCGCTTAATTTATATTTATACAGTTTTTTTTAGTCTAATAATTTGGTACACACTTTTTTTGGGGTGTATTCTTTAATATTTTTAATTCAATTCAGTAACTTTTAAATAATAAGAGAGAGAGAGAGTAACGAAGTAGTGTTACAGAAATGTCGCCATTGCTTTTATGTGTTTTTCCATTATGTGTTTTAATAGTACAAGCCCACTTCAACACACACACGCGCGTGGGTTCTACTTTTATTGTATCATTAACTTATTATTTGCTTCTGCAGTAGATTTTAGCCCACTCAAAGCTGCTCAAACTTGTCATTTTTTTGAAACTATATTTCCTCCGATTTTCACCAAATTCATTCTATCCCTAATACTCCCTCACAATATTATTAAGGGCCCATTGTGCGTTTATTTTATTTCTGCGGTGCCTATTAAATGATCCAGGGCCAATGGAAAAATGTCGATAGTAATGTTTGAACAACACTTATATAAATAGTAATACTCAATAAAAAAGAATACAGGCCACTTAAACAATTAATTTAATCTAAAGACGATCGCCAAAGTGTTGCTCAGAGGTAGGTCTAGGCCATAATTTATATGAAAATATATTTCGGCCAGTATGGACCAAATTAATTCTGCACTTAATTGATTAAAAAACATCATTAACATAACCAAATTAATTGGAATTGATTTAACAATAGGAATATTATTTAAGCGATGCCCTTTGTTTGGGCTTTGTTGTAAATATTAACTATGAATTGGTTAGTTATTTAGTTTTATGATTTGTGCCCAAAGCAGGATTGTTAACTTTGAATGATTGAACTGTAACTCTTTATTCTTCTTGTCCAATGAGAGGCCTTCTCTATCCTGATTGGGTAAACGCTTTGCTTCCCTCCATTTCTTATGACTGGTAGTTAGTGGATCTCTCACCAGGATAAATCATGGCCTTATTTTCGTTTGGTTTGGTTTTCTATTGGTGTTGTCCTCGTGTCTTTATTTAATGGTGTACTAGTGAGCATTTTTCAAGGCTAAATGGAATCTCAACAAAACTGTTCTCCAAGATTGTAAAATATGTATACAGCTTCATTCTTGAGGTGAGTCCCCCGTACATATTTCTAGACAGTTAACTTGTTTCTACTGTTCAGTGTCCATTTCTCGCAAGAATGGAGCTATTTTCAAACCTTAGAACAACCGCGAAGCCAAGTGTTTGCAAATAGAAACCAGCAGACCTCGTGAAACCACAACTATTTTATTTTATAACAAGTTTGTATTTACAGGATCTAATTTAAATATGGAATAGTATTTTGTTACCTCGCAACATATGAAAATTAATTATAGTCCTGTTTATAATTTCTACATAATAATGTATCATGTTTTGTTTACAAAATAGTAGTCGACATTAATTCAAATGGTGAAGTATTATAAAATGTTTCCAAACACACTCTTTATTTAAATTTTTGAAATGTTATAAAATCGTTCCAATTGACACGTATTGGTCAAAGACGTCACAGTATCTCTCGCCAACGGTTCTCCTTGTTTAGTGGATGCAGAAACGGACCAAGTAAACTCTCAACAAGGTGCATCTTGGGTGCAAAGTTGCGCATTATACTTGCGCGGAGCAGATTTTCAGCCATTATTGTTTCCCTGGCTTATACTGTGTTGTAAGGCTAGAGTTGATGTTTTTGAGTTGGTTGATATCCACTTTTTAGGTTTGGTTTCTTTCTCCGAACATTAGAGCGTCAGGGAAAATGAGCTGACGTTTTCCCATCCTTGGACATAAACTTGCCACTCCGCAGTTCCACCTGCCCCTCACCCCTCAAACCGCCTGAGGACCCTACACTGATGTTCGCAGAAATAATAATTATCTCCGCCACCCTCTCCTCCTGCCGGGCAAACGATAGAGAGAAGGGTAGATGGGGGGGGGGTATGCTCCGGTTACTCCAATATTTTGTTCCTCAATGGAGATCAGATCTTTCCCTTTGTACCAGGTACTGGCATAAATACATTATAATACCTCCTCACTCTGGAACAGGGACACAGCATGGTATTGACATCAATACAGTATAATACCTCCTCACTCTGGAAC
>CABFWB010005547.1:0-43671 GCA_902151455.1 Timema bartmani | reverse complement strand
AACCTTAGTGAAAAATATGAAACAGCAAAAAAGTTTGAATTTTCTATATGGATCATAGCGTTATTTAAAACCACTATAAATAAAAAAAATAAAATTAGTATAAACATTATTAAAATGACAGCTTTCTTTGTAACAGAGTAAATGTTTATATGTTCAAAAATTGTTTATACGATTATAATGAAATCTTGATACGCTCAACTGTGGCAAGTTAATAAAAAACTCTACTTCTAACAGTTAATAGTTTAAGGAAACCAATGTGATGAACTCTATCAGTTAAAACGTTTAGCTCTATTCTGTCACTTTTTAAAATTTAAAACAGTCAGACTATTATAAGCGATAACATGGTTTCATAGCAAATATCCCAATGAACTATTCCCTTAGTAATGACTTTGACAACCATAAGATTATAAGCAAATGTAAGTTGGAGCAATGTGTAGGGCTGTAGGCTATACATAGTTTCAGTCTTTCAGATTAATCTCATGGATTGGTTAAGATAAAAACAACTTTGTAAGTCCATGTTAGATTATCAAACATTGTCTAAGCTTGTATAGTTAAATGTGACCAAATAATTGACACGAAAATATGATTTATAATATTGTATTTAAAAACAAAACCGGTGGTGGCTGGACTTTTACAGGACCAAGGAAACCAAAATAGATATTGTAGGTGATAAACACTTACCCTCCCTCACAACAGTCAAGTGCAGAGAAGCGGTGATCTCATTCTTCATCAATGAAGACAACACAAACATGATATAAACAATGGCTTCTTTACAACAATCAGTTAAAAAGGAGCGGCGATCCCTATTTTCACAAAGTAAGACAATATAAAGGTAGGTAGACATTGGCTTCCTGACAACATTAACTCGCAAAGGAGCGGCGTTTATATGGTACTTTATTAGTTATTGCATATAACGGGCTCTTATATTTATTATGACATTCACTGTAATGGAAGTTATTCTTTATCTGAACTCTATCGCACATATTCACATATCTTTACACTTAAATACTTTTAAACATTAATTTTTCATTAATTTAATATTATTTTTAAACGTGAATTATAATATTTTTTGATTGTGTGATGTCTTTTCATTAGGCTCGAGATTATCATTAGTAGAAGGCAAATTTGCCTTAAATTTGTAGCATTAGCAATGAAATTCGAACTCCTATAAGAACTAATTTGCCATAAAAGATGGATATTTTATAGAGCAGCCATTTGTATCTACGTTACTAAAACGACCACGTAAACCCTTCTACCAAAGACCTGTGAAAAGAAGAAAACATTTTCCAGTACCACAATTTAGGCAATGACTCTCCTCTCTGTTACTAATGACATGCTCTCCGCTCCCCATTCCAAGCTGTCACTGGACAGAATGACAGATTATTTGTTGCTGCTTTTGGGTGAGTACGAAGAAGGGATTGTTGAGAGAATGAGAATTTGGAGTATTCTGGTGGAAGGAGACAGTACACGAAAGTCCTGTAAGAGTTCGCTAAAGGATAGTCAAGGTAAACAGCTATTGCCCGCAAAAGTGTGTTAAGCGAGGTAATGATTCAAAGTTGTGGACAGCACGAGTTTGAAAAGTAGGTATTTAAAAAATAACCTACCTCGTAGATGCAAAAATCAAGTACCTAACGCCTCTGAAACGATTCGCCATATGTTTGAAATACATTTAAAATTTTTAAACAGTAAGATCAAAAGAAAATAAATCATTACAAAGGGCTATATAAAAATGTAATAATAAATATTAAATATTTTATAAAGTAATAAGATGATCATATTGTAATCTTTATAAGATCATCTATAGCAAGTCATTATTACAATTATAAAATATTTGATACTTAAAATTAATAGTTTCTGAGATACCTTAATCTAATTCCTTTAATTAAAATATCAATTTGATCAAATTAAAAAGTATTAAAAAAATTGAAACTATAACACCACCAGAATCAGTAATTTGGAGCCAACAGTTCAATTTCTTTAAAACGTTCTGAGACTTTAACACCCTTAATCAATACAATGTAGTTAGTATAATTGAAAAATACATTAATTTATAAAAACGGTTATTAAATATTATATATATGTAGTTTGAAATTATATTATTTACATTTATATAACTAACTAATTGTTAGTTATGTCACCAACATTTACATGTATTGTTGATGAACAAATTGCTTTAAGTTAATTTGTGTGATTAAGTGATGTTAGGAACTGAGAGTTGAAATTTAAAAAATCAAGGTGTTCAAATTGTGAAATCAGCCCCTGACTATATGTTTAGAATGATTGTGAGTGGACGAAAAATGTTTGGTCGAGACAATTATAACGTATTTTTAGACACCTTGGAAGGCAATTTGTAAATTAAATAAAGGAAAGAAGGAGTTGAATCAGGCATGATTCCACCTACCTTTCAGGTTTTATTTGCTCATTCTAAGAAGTTTCACTCACATTTGCCTAAGTAAAGAAAGAACAAGGGAAATATAGTCCGAATGAATTTTGTCAGCATCTAGCCCTGACTTCCTGGGTTGTAATTAGGATTATTGGTATTTTACCAATGTGTACTTGTCATAATGATAAAGGTCGTGAAACACATTATAATTGCTAAGATATTCAGTTATAGTTATATTCTCTTCACTCAGTCTTTGTTTCCTACAATTTTATATAATTTTTTTTGTCATTTATTTATGTTATGATTATTGGTAATTTATCCCAATAGATTCAAAGACAAACAAGCTCTAGTTTATAATCACAAATGCTTTGCCCTGTCAAAAGCAGAATCTGGGACTCTCATTTCAGGATGCAGACGGGATACTTACAAAACTAAGATTTGAAACCATAGCTTTATAATTACTCTGGGTAGACTTGATGTTGATTTCATAATAGAATAGTTAAACTTTGATAACAGAATGTTACACACCACATTTAGCCTCCTTAAATAGCTCAACACAGCTTATTTGTTAGCATGTATGCTTGTGTTTGATGCCTGACAGATCTAAAATGCTGGCAAATTGGCCGAAGAGCTGGATGTTGTGCTTGTTCTAGAATTGTGTTAGATTTTAAGTTGCTTCATGATAGTATAATCACAGTTTCAAAAAGTGCTCGTTAAATAGCCTAAACCTAAAAAAAAGATAAGACTACTCTAGACAATGGAATATAATGAACACTATAACTTAATCTGGTAGAAGTTTTTTTTCCGTCTCAAGTCTGAACGAACCCTCTGGTTTTCTATTTAGGAGTTTATTTGTCAGGTACACAGCTTTAAATTGTGTGAGGGGGTGGTGGGAGGGGAGGGGGAGCTAAAAGAGGAAGGGTTAGCGTTGATGCCCTTGACAGGCTCCAAGTCAACAACCTGTCTATGTGTTAGTGAACTGAGGAGGAAATGGAGTTAATATTATGTACTTGGGTGACATCTAGCAGATTCAAATCAAACTGGACCACTAGGGATTCTAAGATCAAAGCCTGTGCAATCTAGGTAGTTCCTGCAATTTCTTAAAG
The DNA here is from genome assembly GCA_902151455.1 of Timema bartmani. NCBI lineage: Eukaryota > Metazoa > Arthropoda > Insecta > Phasmatodea > Timematidae > Timema > Timema bartmani. The sequence continues at coordinate 40,182 of CABFWB010005547.1, read as the reverse complement.
ATAACAAATAAAAGCACAAATAGTAACACATAGCTAGATCACTTTATTTACAGCAGAGTCAGGTTGATTCAACTTTAAACATGTTTTCCAAGATTTTAATAAATTAACTTAAAATTATACAACACATTTTTTAACTTAAAGTGCAACTAACTTTGATGATTGCTTGAACAGAACTCAATAAATAAGGATAAAATAAAGTGTTGCCAATATTAAATATGTACAGTCAATCAATAACTTAAGGGCTTGGGCAACTCATAAAATATAATCGAAAAAATGTGAGCTTAAATCTTAACTTTGATTGCATTTTGGACTCAAACCACAACATAGCATTGTGAATTAAGGAAGTTGTATACAACAAGAGCAATGGTTGTTATTTAGAAGAGAAAACTTGAGACACAAGATTGTCCAAGTGATAATAGAGAGGGACTACAAGCAGCAGAGAGGAAATTAGATTCCATAATATGGACATACTGATACTGTGCTAATAAAAAAAGTTTTTTTAAATACCCTCAATCAAAAACAATTGATAGAAGAGCTAATGACTGCAATAGCAAATGACGTATCTGGTTTTAACATTAATATTGCAAACAAACATAAACACATTATTACTAAATTGTGAAAACTGTTTTAAGACAGCAATAATATTTTATGAATGATTTTTACCTCTTGAAATACATGTCAAGTTTTTAAGTTGATAGAACATTTAAAAAATTAAAATTTGATATGTGAACAGTAGGATTAAAATGAAAGGTGGTTTATACTTGAGCAATATTGTTTATAACATGTAAAACAAACCACCTTACGAGTTAATGTAACAATTATTTATGAAGAAGAGTCCTAATAAATTACAGTCAATGCAAATAAACAACATTGACATAGTTTAAAATAGAACAACAAACTGTAATTACAGTGAATTGTTGAGAATGTGAAGTGATATTTAACATTTNGCACATATCAATAACATTTACAAACTTCAACCCGGAAGACTAATACAAGTTATTTATCTAGCGGAACATTTGTGTCAATGATGGGTAGGAGAAAATTAGAGAATTCCAAGAAGTAGAGCTATAAATCATATTAACAAGCAACTATAGAAACATTTCTTATGAAATTTTATCTAAAAGAACCAAAATTGTTGTAATTCTGTAAATGAGTGGGAAATATATACATATTTATTAGTGGTCAATAACGTTTTATATTATTTTAATAATACTATTTAACAAACTTAATTTAATGGGGTACAGTAGGCCTAGTGGTTATAAGGTAGTTAAGACAGAATATCACAGTGTTTTAACCTCACAGGTCAAGATGGAATATCAGTGTTTTAACCTCCCAGGTCAAAGTCTGGAACAAAGAGTTTAGCCTAAAACGCCTAAAAACACACTCCCAGTAACTGGAGTTTAGAATGACTGCATCATTGGGAAAACACATAAACAATTGTTACAGTAACCACCAACAAGGTCACGTCAATGACATCTTAACACTAATTAAAATTTATATTTGTACTACACTCTTTAAAAGACAAATTGAAGTAATTTCCAATCTAAGGTAAAACTAGTAAATATCAATACACAAAGAGATAAACAACATTTTCACAAATGTATCTGGTAATACCAAGTTTGGTTGCCACAAACACATTCTACGAGAACAAATGTGCTCAATGAGAAGTGGCCAATGTTGAGAAAGTGTACCCAACATTTTCTTTAAGACAACTACAACTAACAAAACAATACTAAACATAAAATACATTCCTTCAAAGACAAAATCTTTCAACTTGTGGAGACAAACCAACCCCAAAAAAAGGTGCGAGAAGATAATACTACATAGCGAGTAAAGGGGCATAGCTATTGTCCGATCATAGAAATAACACTTCTATTATAGGAGCCCTAGCTAGTGTCTGATCATAGGAATTACACTACTACTATAGAAGTACCAGCTAGTGTCTAATTATGGCCACTATACCATTAGTATGGGGACACAGCTAATGTCCGATATGCTATTATTGCACAGTTTGCTTAAGACAATACAAATAATTTATTTAATATGGTGCCAAGTTCATTTCAACTAGCCAGTATATAAAACTTGGATTCTACTCAAACTTAATACCAATTATTATCTTAAAAAAAAGCTTGCTCAGTTTATAAAGAAGCTTAGTTCCTCTGAAGTTTATTTGCAAGATAATAAGTTTAGCTATGAAAGACACCCGCATTCCAAAGGGGTTTTAAGTATTAACACTCCAGTGAGATTCACAAGCTTTTCTAAATGAAAATAAGGGAGATAACTAGGTTGTTAATTTGCTAGGGTCTTGGTTTTTGACTACATTTTACAAACTACCATAGAGGGGAAAAAATCTAACTATTCTAGCCTAGGCAAATATTGCAATTTTTCTAGATATTATTAAATGCCATTTTAAAATAAATCGGTAGAGTTATTTGATAATACTTAGAGTGAGAAATGTTTAAATGTTTCGTTGTTCTAAGAAAACCCCAAAGACAGCGTGTGACCAAAGATCAGCCGCCCGCCAAAAAGTTCACAAGAATTGTGTTTATTCATAAAAAACACTTGCATCTTAACACCTATCTGACGAATCAAGGAGAAGACAGAGTTTGTGTTTAAAGGCGATACAAGTACTATCAGATACTCTATGCACAACATTTTTTTTTCTTTCATATTTTCATTTTTTTTTTAAATTGACTACTTGCAAAGAAGGGAATAAAGAAGCCTCTTTCATATTTTAATTTTTTTTTTAAATTGACTACTTGCAAAGAAGGGAATAAAGAAGCCCCCGCTGTAGAAATATGATTGTTTCTCTTATGTACATGTTAGTCAAAGCTTCATGAAGGTGTTTTCAAAATCTTGTTATGTTCAAGTAGAGCTAAGGGTCCTGGGTTCGATTCCTGGTATGGCCGAAAAATGTATCATGGTGAAATGTGGGTTTCCCCTTCCAGTGATGAATTAACGCCCGAGGTCTGAATGTTGTGTCTGTTCTAAATGTAAGTTAATTTATAAGTTGTATGCTAATATAATTAGTTGGTTGAGAAAGTGTAAAATAAATGAAAATGCAAAAAAGTTCATGTAATTAATCAATCATTGTAATAAGAAAATAAATGTGGCATTGAAATTAAAATTGAGATTATTTTAAAATTCTGTCTCTAAACAAGAAAACTTGTTTAATTGGGATGACACCAAACACAAAGAAGCAATTTAATATTTTACAATTTCAACGTGCTTTAGATAGGCAACTCCAATATTTGATCAGATGTCCTCGTTTGTTATCTTTTAAGGTAGAGGGAAACAAATTATGTCACATTTTAGTTCTTTCATTATTCTGTTTATTGTGAAAATGCCAGTCTTGCACATCCACATCTACAAAACAGATTTCCCAAAGTCACGTCACAAAAATCGGTGTTTCTGTTAGTGATTACGAATGTGTTTGTGACATTTATTGTTTGCTAACTAAAGAAATGACACAGGGTGACTACTTTAACTCTTGAATAAACTTTTAACTTGATTCCATGCATAATTGGCAGAAATATTTCACTTTCCAGATTTTTTAAAGGCTATTCCTCCAGTCGTGAGACTTCTGTTTCCACATGAGATTGTTTTTAAAAGGTGGTGCTAAATATGCCACCAAATTTTGGTGCATGAACAATTAATTTTTTTTTAAGAAAACTTGAAATTTATGAATAATTTGCTGTTGTTACATCTTCATTGAGACTAAAGCTTCAACTAAGTGACAATTATTAAGTCTGTAATTTAAGAGGTAAAAAAATTGTTTCTAGCTAAGCTAAGAACTAAATCTTACACATATTTTAAACCAATCAAAGCAAAGTTGAGGTATTTTCACTTTGTTCTTGAGGATGGTAAAATATGAATCAATAGCTATTTACAATCTGTGAATAAATTAAATAAATACACAGGGTGAGATATTTAACTTGAGACACCAGAATATCCTGAAAATGAAGCATTTTGGGGAAAAATTGTTTTGAATAAAAGTTTTTTGTTTTAGAGGGGGGAAGAGAAAAGCAGTAGTTATTTTTTATTTGGTGGTTGATTTTTAATTTCAAGATTATGTGAATGTCAATTTCATTTTTTAATGAAAACCTATAATTTTTTTGACAGCATTTTATTCCACACAAAAAAACAAACTTTTGCCTACTTTTTTTTTGACATCAATTTTTGAAGATATTTTAGCTTGTATTTTTATAACAATTGTTATTCAAGAACTTTTTGTTAGATTATATCATCTTTACTATGTTAAATGCAATATTATTTATAAATGTTTAAAATGATGACCACTAAGCTCAATGCACTTTTCAATTAACTTTATAAAAAATTGACGAGCTTGTGGTAAAGTCTCTCTATCAATATTTCTCCAAGCATTTTCAATGCGCTCCATGTTTTCTGGAGTAGTTGATAGTGGTTAATACACTTTGTCTTTAAGGTAACCTCATAAAAAACCCAAAGATATGATAGATTTTGAACATTTATTAAAGTAATTTTATAAGTAAAATTGCATTTAACATGATTAAGAATACATAATGTAATAAATAGTTGTTGAAGAAAAATTGTTATATAAAATATAGGCCCCAAGTCTTCAAAAAAATTGATGTTAACTAAAAATGTTTCAGGCAAAAGCTGTTTGTTTATTTGTGTAGAATAAAATAATAATAATAATCATCATCAATTGTTTCCAACCTGTGGCCAGCTCGGTCGTGCTTCAATTTTCCTTTATACTTCCACCATTCTTCTCCTCTCACTTATACGCTTTCTGTTATCTGCTCCTCCCATCTCTTTCTTGGCCTCCCTTACGCTCTTTTCCCTACCTACTTCATTTCCATCATTTTCTTTGACATCCCCTCCTTCTCCATTTTCATTACATGCCCACACCATTTCAGTCTTGCTATCTCTACTATTTCGCGTACTCTTTCTCGGATAACTTCTTAATCTTGTTTTCCTTTGTGAAAGCTGACAAGCTCCTCACAAACTTCATTCCCATGTCCTCCACTTTCCTAGTCTCTCTTACATTCAATGTCCAAGTTTCTGCTGCATGTGTAACAATGTACAAAGTACACCCTGTACAACACTTCTTTATATTTCAAGGTCACTTCTCTTCTCCATAGCAGGTCTCTTGCACAACTATAGAACAACTATCCCTGCTGTCCTCTTCTCATTTGATCCTATCTACTTCCACCTTTTGCCTCAATCAAGTTTCCAAGCTATTTTATGTCCTGTAATTTTCTCAGCTCTACTTGATCCAACCTTATAGCTTTACTACGCCTTACCTTCTTCCTTGTCATTATGATCACTTCACACTTTCCATTTTGTCATAATAAATTTCATTCCACACCTTTTTACTTCCTCATTCCATTCCATTAGGAGGATCACACAGAAGGAGAAGATGTCATTGACAACTGGGCATGACTTGGACATGACTGGACAAGGATAAGGACAAAGATAAATTAAGATACTGACAAATGGATGTAAGAAGCCAATATCAGAAGCATATATGGGGCATTCTAGGTATCCTGTAACTGCTGGGGGTCAGCGCGATGAAATACCTGAGCTAAAGCTCGGAAGGACTATAGTCTGGTACTGGCAGAAGCTTGTTATAGGCGTGCAAGTCCTGATGGAGGAGACTATCCCACTGTAACAGAGTCCCATCTAACTTGGGAACAAGTGATGATGGGGAGAAGCGGAAAGGGACCTCCTCAGGGAGCTGACAGAGATGGACGTCTGTGGTCAGCAGACATCCGGTACCATCAGGAAGCAGATTCAAAGGACATCCAGGAGACAGTGTAACAACATATATGTAATGGCAGGAAATTTAGAGTGTATTTTAGGTCAGTTTTAGTTTTAGATTAATTTAAAATCTTGTCTTAGAGTTGCTTTCATGTGGGAGCACTATTTCTGATAGGGTGCCTCCCCAGGTGTTGGATAGGGGATGACCGTCTCTACTGGATCTCCCGACGAGCCTGGGGATTTGAGATCCAGGGATTGGCGGGAGAGCCAGCGGAGGAGGGTACTGGGAGTGTAATATACCCGGGGCTGGCCAACTAGTAAAAACTCTTAGTGAATTTATGGGTATATGCGGGCTAGTTAGTATTCCTGTAGCTCTCCCTGTACTTCCTCTTCCTTCTCCCCGAGTTTTCCTGCCACTTTATTCATGGTCATTTTCATTACCATTACAAATAGTGGTGGTGAAGGAGCTCTCTCCTGCTTCACTCAACTTTTTATTTGGAACCACTCCATCCTCCCACCATCCGTCTTAGCACACCGCCTATTATTCTCATACTTGCTTTTCACTCTCATTACAACTCCTCTTTCCACTTCACTCTCCTCCACCATTTTCCAAACTTTATTTCTATCCACGCTATCATATGCCTTCTCCACATAACCAGTATGCTTCCAGTGACTAAGAGTCTAAAAGGGTTTCACGTATCAATGTTTAATGGATATTGTACCATCAGGATTGAAGAATGTAGAATGTCTAGTTTACATTTATGACATCATTTTTAGTAGAGCAATAGATGAACATGTAGACCGTTTGGACAGAGTTTTAGACAGACTAAAAAGCGCTAATCTCAAAATACAGCCAGAAAAATGCAAGTTTGTAGTAAGACAGGTAGAATGTCCAGATCAGGGAATCAAACCTAGCCTCATGAAGATTGAAGCCATGTGTAACTATCCAACACCACATAAAGTAAAGGACATTAGAGCATTTTTAGGGTTATCAGGCTATTATAGATGCTTTATAGAAGGATACGCTAAAAAAGCAAAACCACTTACTGAGCTTACAAAGTTAAATTCAAAATTTAATTGGTCTAAGGAATGTCAACAGGCATATGACACCTTAAGGAATGTGCTCTGGCGTGAAACAGTAATGAGATACCCAGATTTCACACAACTCCTCATATTAGTGACAGATGCAAGTAGGACAGCAATCAGTGTAATGCTGTTGCAGCGGTTTTAGTGAAAGGAAAGACCTGTTGCTTTTGCGTCACGGCAATTAAACCAAGCTGAGCGTAACTATAGCATAACCGAAAGAGAATTGCTTGCCTTGGTCTGGGCAACTAAATATTTTAGATGTTATCTTTACAGGAGGAAATTCGAGGCAATAACTAATTATGCAGCACTCAAGTGGATACTTAGTTTAAAGGATCCCTCATCACATTTGACCCGTCGGGCATTAAGATTAGCTGAATTTGATTTTACAGTGACACATAAGCCTGGTGTAAAAATACCACATGCCGACAGACTAAGATGACAGATAAACAAAATTGAACATGAATATGTACCTTTACTAAGAAAGATGTTACGTCGAGAACAGGAAACAGATTATTGTAAAAATAAGAGTTTAAGTTTGCAAAATGGAAATTTACAAATATTTTCTTTTGATAAGGATTCATTGTTGTACTTCACTGAAGACAACAAGTGGAGGTTAGTGGTTCCAAGGTCAATGGTAAGACATGTAATTGAACATCATCACAACACAGCATTTAGGAGTCATCAAGGGGTCAAGAGAACTCAATATATTATGAAGGAAAGATATTTTTGGTATTTTAGGGCGTGACACTTGTGCTTTCACTAAAAGAGGAAACAAGATAAAAGTGACATTAGGAAAATATGAACCGATATCAGAGCCATCGAGCAAGTATCCATGGACATAGTGGGCCCACTCTTAGTATCTAACAATGGGAATAGGTATGTGCTCACTTTTATAGATCATTTCTCGAGGTGGTGTGAAGCTTTCACCATACTAGACCAGACTGCGGAGACAATCACCAGAATGTTCGTAACGCAGATTGTCTTAAGTTACGGAGCACCAAAACGTTTACTCCCCGATCAGTGTAGGAATTTTATTTCTAATTTATTGAAAGAGACCTCCAGACTTCTGCAGATAAGGAAATTACAGACAACCCCATACCACCCTATGAGTAACAGAATGGTAGAATGACTTCATCAGACGATAGTGAATATGACCTTCCAGTTTGTTGACAAATCACAGAAAACATGCGTACTATATGCAGCGACGGCCTATAGGAGCACCCAAAACCCAGTAATCGGATACACACCTTATTACTTAATTTATAGTAAGGAGATGACATTGCCAACCCAAGATGACCTTGAACCTAACCTTAATGTAGAGAACAAACCATTATAACAATTAGTGGATAGATTAAGGGAGGCTTACAAAGCAGTGAGAGAAGCCAGTAAAAATTAAACAAACAAAAACAGTACTATAACCTGAAAACTACAAAAAAAAATTATGACGTAGGGGACTTTGTTTATCTGCACGATACAGCCTGGTAAAACAATGGAAGGGTCCACACGTAATCCTTGATAAACTAGCTGACGTGGATTACAACATAAAAATAAACAATAAGGAAGATGGTATTCATGCCAACAGACTCCAGCTCCAGAACGCTGATGAAGAAGATATTGAAGTTCAACAGAGACAACACCTACCACTTGAAGATCCTGTTATCGAACCAGAAGACATCGAGCAAGAAGATCAAGAACAGGAGGATGATGACTTGAAGCATACTCTCGAAGAGGAGAGCATAATCAAGACAGACCTCTCAACTATCACCAATGAGCCGACACTACAGCTTCGGAATGGTCACCAGAGATGCGTCATTATCGTCAGATGATGGCGGACATTGTTGAAGACGTCAAAGAGAATAGGGATCCCTACAACCTCAGACAGCGTCAACTTAACCTTACCGGTTAGGTTCAGATAGCTCTACAGTACGAGTGGTGTCCCTATTTGCAACAGAGGGCTGGCTACCTGGAACGGGGAGGAATACTGGTGATCCTAACAGCGATGAGCTACATCAACCCAGGATGGAAGACCAAGGCTTGTTGAGTGAGCAGGGACAACAGTATTGAGAAGAGTAGACGTCTGCCTGGAGGACAACGGCGAGGAAGAGTCCCAGGATGGTGACGGTGGGAGTCGAGGGACGACCCACTCCAAGATTTCATCATTGCCGATTGGGTGCACGAGACCAACCACGCCGCGACGAGTACATTCATATCATGACAAAATGTGAAAAATTGCAAACTTTTTTTTCCCCACTATTTTCAAATGACCTTTTTTTTTATTATAATCACTGCACAAAGTATATGTATGTTATTAGCTAAATCATACTAAGAGGGGTAGTTCTTATCGAAAAGAGCATACCTAGGGTAGAGTTTTAGAAATTTAGGGGTATTGTTGGGAGCCAACAACATGTGAACAGAGAGTACACTTAAAATTAAGAATAGTTGGAATAGTTGCAACCTAGAATGGCCGCCTAGCTTACCATTACATTCCTAGTCCTGATAATGTAAATTTTAGTTAATAGGGATGACCCGGACAAACTGAGTGACTAAAAGGACAGTTGTGTCCAGTATTTCATCAGAGCATGTTGTCAAACTTAGGATCTCTGAATATTGTAGAGTTAGGCTAGTTTACTCAAATACACTTATCACGTATCTAGTATTATCTTTTGTATACCTGTTTCACCTGCAGCTCTTATATCCACACCTGGTGCTTTTCCTTGTATCATCATCTTTAATGAATCTTCAACCTCTTTCCTCCTTTTTTGCTATTTCTTCCTGCTCCTCTATTTTACTCTCATCTCTTTCCTCTTCCGGGTTGAGCATCTTCTCAAAATATCTCATCCAAAGTTTCTTTTATTCCTCTCCTGTCTCCAACTCTCTTCTTTTTTCATTCATCATTCTAACTTTTTGTCTTTTGTCTCTTCTCCTGTTTCTTGCCTGGCTATATAATAGCTTCTTACTTCCTTCTACCCCTCATTCCAGGCTTTCTGTCCATTTTTACATTTAATACTTCCTGGATTCCCGTTCTACTCGCTTCTCTATTTACTTTTTCTCCCTATATTCTTTCTGTTTTTTAATTTCTCTTCTTAAAATAATTCTGAATGCTTTATTCTTCTCCTACACTGCTTTCTTCAACCTGTCGTTCCATCATGGTGTCTCTTCCACTTCCTCTTATTACTTGTCCTCCCAAATAACTCCTCTGCAACTCCTACCAGACTGTTCTTAAACTTTTTCCATTCCTCCTCTACACTTTGCATCTCATTCTTGGGTATTAGGCTTCATGCCTTTCTTAGGTACAGCTTTCTTTCCTCTTCATTTTTTTAGTCTCCACACTCTTATTTTTCTTTCTTGTCCTACTACCTTCCTCCTACATTCCCATCCCTACTGTATCTAGTATCTTATGGCTCTCTCTTTCCTCCTTATACCAGCTGCTCGCCACTTTCACTTTATTTATTTCACATAACTCCAATAGCCTTCTACGCTCATCGTTTCTCTCTCCCCACCCTTTTTTCCATAACATCTCCTAAACTCTCTTCTCTCTTTTCCTACTTTTATGTTAAGCTTTCCCATTACTCCTTGACACTTGTTTCCCATATGACTTTATAGATATTTATCAAACTTGTCCTTTTCTTCTGCTGGACACCCCACTTGGGGGGCTTACACTTGTTTTAACTCCACATTTTTTTTAAAGAATAAAATGCTGTTTAAAATATCATAGGTTTTTATGTATAAAAAAAATAGAGGTGATCCTGAAATAGCCTTAAAGACATCCACCAAATCAAAAATAGCTAGTGCTTTTCTCTTTCCACATTAAAAACAAAAATTGTTTATTTAAAACATTTTTTTTTTCTTCTAAAATGCTTCGTTTTCAGGATATTCTGATGTCTCAACTTAAATGCTTCACCCTGTATATACAAAACTCGCAATTAACTACCAACAACAAAAGTCATTATAAGTCAGAGTTTGACCTCGTATGATGGCGTTCAATATGCAAGACAAATGCTATGAGAGTATCTTGAGGTGATATAGTTACAGTTTAATTTTCATCTGACATCTAAAAAAAGAGAAGAGAAAGTCAATAATGCTAGACCAGGATATAAGTGATTAGCTGGGACAAATATTTGTTAACATTACAGCCGACCATAATTTTAACCAAAGTGTTTATGATACTGAGACTGTAACTATTTAATTCCTAGAACAAAATGAAAATACACAACATCTCTTTGTCAAAAATAACAAGACATGCAAGAGTTAACCAGCGAGCATATTTTCTACTCTGATATCCAATTACCCACTTGATACACTAACTTGTGTATAGCACTACTCAATGGCACGACAAAACCTGGTTTTATTGTCTCATTAGACGAGAACATTATAAATAAACAACAGATGAACTTAAGACTTGAAGTATGTTAGAGTATAAGTGACATTTTTAAATTATTTTGGATTTTACCTAAATAACAATTTATATGCCAGTGCCAATAACCTATAAGAGGATAAAAATGCCAAATCCTCTCTATTAAGTTCATAAGCTCGCAAACAGATAGTGTTGGATGTAAATTCCCAGCATACTCAAGTATATTGTAATTTATGTGCCGCACGGAATCCTATGGGCCTACATCAGCTGTTTGGAGTTTTCCGATGGTTAATGCATATACTTTGTTTATCATGCAATTAGTTGTTTTTGTGCGATATTTATGGCAGACAATAGTGAAGTGAATCATACAAAACACAATAAGAAAAGTGAGGGAAGATTAGGAGAAGAAAGAAACATATTTAGAAGTTCAGTAGAGCCTTACATCAATAATAACAAAGTGCTAGTGCCAGCCAAAGAACCTCCAAAAGAGAATGCAACCTCTAAATGTAGGTACAAGTGCAAATCTATAACTCAAGCTCAAGAATTGCAAATTTTTGAAAACTTGTATGAAGTGGATCACTGTAAAAAGCAAAAATATCTCTTGGGGCTGGTAATGTAAAACCCGTTGGTAGCTGCAGACATGGAAAATAGTGCAAGTATTTAGGGGTACATTCTCTGAAATTTTTTCACTGTCTTCAAAGAGGGTTCAAGGGTTGGTGGAACTTAAACAGACTGGGAACCTGATGTACACTGAAAAAAAGGGGGCAGCAAAAATAAAAATATGAAGTTTGGTGAAGAAGATGCACTGCTAATTTGTGACTAAATAAACTCAATTCCTTGGGAAGTCAGCCATTATGGAAGGCAAAAAAGTGAGAAAGAGTACTTTAATTCAGACTTAAATATCAATAGTTTGTACAGGGCCTTTAAAAGAAGGTATCCAGAAACACAGATTATGTACAGTTTTTATTACATAGTTTTTAAGTAAAAGTTTCCCAATATTTCTTTTCATGCCCCCAGATCAGATACTTGCATGACATGTGACCTGCTAACAGAATAAAATTACAGCTTCGGAAGGTCAGGAACAGAAACGTTTACAAGACCAGTAAAAATTGCACCATTTAAAAGCTAGAAAAGAAATGAAAAAGGATTACATAAAGGCGCAGCGACCCGACAGTAATAAAACAAGTGTTTTGTCTAGATTTTAAACAGGTCCTTTCTTTGCCAACTTTGACTCACTCTAACATGTTTTATTCACGTCAGTTGTCCAACTAAAATCTTTGCACCCAATTCCATGATGTATTAGTATAATGAATTTGTGGCATGAAGGCTTTCATGTCTGGGAGGAAACAAGGTGGAATCTTGTGTTTTTCGAGCTTTGAAGACTACTAAGCCTACCAAAAATTTAACAGCTTTGAGAGATAGCTGCTGTGGTCAAAATAAAAATATTTATATTTTCATGGATGTATTTGACCTCAATTGGTGTCTACAAAGAAATCAATTACACATTTTTAGTAGATGTCACTCATTTTAAAATTACAACTGTGACTTCGAATTGATTGAAAAACTAAAAAGACCAACAAAATGTTATGTCCCTAACAACTAAAATCGAAGGTGTAAGAGAAAACAATAATTTTGTAATAAACACTATGGAAGAGCCTGGCTTTTTTTAATTTTAAGGAGGCTTCCATCAAATTTTTAATACCTCAAAACTAGCTTGGATCATAGTTTGAGCCGTAAAGTTCGATGTTAAGGTAAAAGAAACTTAGTGAGTTGGAGCTGTGAACTGCAATTAAGGTTTTTTGAAGAACTGTCACCAATAAGACAATAAGAGAAATCAGACTTCCAAGACTAGCCCGCATCTCTCAAATATCCGAAGTGAAGAAAGATTTAAAGAATATGATTCAGTTTTTAAAAGATCCCAAACACCAAAATTTTTATATAAGGCTTATAGCTTAAGAAAATAAATCATTATAAACTATTTCCATTTCCATTGAACATGGAAAGAAAACAGTAAAATGTAGCAGTATTTTGATAGTGCAATGTTTTTATCAAATACAAATTTATTTAGAGAGATTAAGTAGCAGTGGACCAGCATATATTATGATCTATGTGCCACAAGTCAACACAGAAACTTACACCCTTTTTTATGTTCAGTACTTTGGCACTTTGGACGGATAAATTATTTTTACATAAAATCTTTATAGCTTTTAATTTTATTTTCACAGTTCAATCAAATCAGCCTTGTTTTATCCTATAATAATTTTTTTTAAATCAGGTCGTCGTCATCGTCATCATCATCATCCGTCATCGTTACCCGTCATCGTCATCGTTACCCGTCATCGTCATCATCAACTGTTTACAGCCTGTGGCCGGGCCATTTTAGTAAAATGCCTCTATCTTCCATATCCTTCCACCATTCTTCTCCTCTCGCTTGAACATGTTATGTTATCTGCGCTACCCATATCTTTCTTGGTAAACATCTAATTTGGTTTGAAGAAAAAACCCTTTTCCTCAAAAATGAAAATAGCACTTAGATACTAATATACTTCAAGTCTTTAACTTACAAAATTAATGTAATTGGTCTCCAAGAATTCATCGCTGTAAATGGACAGATTTCATACCAAACATTTAGTTCACTACATTCTGATTTTTTCAACTAACATTATTTTAAAAATATTTTTTAGGCTATTTGTTCAATATATTTAGAAAATTTACAAATAGAATAGTTTGGTTCATATTGTTACTAAGCAGGAGAGTCAATGTGTTTATTTCTATTTCCTATGGAAGTAAAATTGTTACCATGCGGATTCAAGGTGTTTATTGAATATTGCTTGTTGGACTAAAACACAACATAAAAATGGCAAGGATTAAATTCCATTATAAGTGAATTAATTAGAGCTGAGTCGATCACGATATTTAAAAAATAGCTTACTTGGCATCAATAAACTAATAATAAAAAAGATTATTAAGAATGTTCTTTACATATTTAAGAACCAATTTACAATTTAAAATTATTTTGTTAAAATATATTGTTAGTTAAAAATCTTTATGAGAAACAATTAAGTTTCTATCACTAAGGTGGATTCTGCAGGTAAAATTTATATTTAAAAATTGTAATACCTTTATTATCCTAATCAATTATGCATCTGCCACTGCCACAGTAAATTATGTAAAGACTATCTTTGTTCCTCTATCACTGTCACAGTAATTTATATAAATAATTATCTTCCTTCCTCTAACTTCCAAAGGAAATTATGCAACTAAAATATTCCTCCCTATACAACTGGAACAATAAATTAATGGTATATAACGGGCATCTTTCCACTACAACTGCCACAATAAATTAATGGTATATAATATATTTCTTCCTATAAAACTAGTACACTGCAATTAAAATAATTTCCTTAGTATGTGCCAATGTTTCTGGTGCCACATCTTTGTATATAATTCCCATTTTCTGACCTAATCTTTGAATTACAGCTTTCAGCCAAGAGCTTGCTTGACTAATATGGGATGGAAATATTTAAAAGATTGGAATATATAATTTACAGTATATCTTTATGGCAAACTCATTTATTTTTTTAAGGTTTATTTTTGTATAATTAAAGGAATGTACAGAAAAGAGGGAAAGGAACAAATAAAATAATCTCACACAATATGGATTTTACAGCAAAAAGAGGACAACAGTTCACATTGTTCTCACTGAATAATGAGGTAGCGGCTTCCTCTTAAAGAAACTCGATCCCTCAACCTAGATATCATTCAATCAGAACTCTCAGGAGGTAGTGTGAAACAGGCAACATAGTTTCCCCAAACATCTTAATTTAATTTTTAGCACCACATTGTAATAAAATATTATGGGAGAAAAAAATGTATTAAATATATATATATATAATGTAATAAAGCTCAAATAGGCTGAACAAGGTAAACATAAATTTAATAATGAAAAATAAACAAATATATTATTGGGCGCCAGACTTAACAAAGTCAATACATTTAGATGAGCACAAAACTATTATAACCTTAGGACCACTGGGTAGCTCTATAGACATTGGTCTTACCTCTGTAAACCTCTTGGAAGAGCTGGGAGTTCATGACCAGACGAGGTCAACACCATCTTGGGGAAAAAAATGTTATCTGGTGTCTAGAGTTAATCCTCCCTCAAGGTACTCTGTTAATATAATAATAAATTTACAATAGAACATTTCTTTAAATTTAAGTTGGATTAAAATTTAAACAATATAAAGTAAAATCAATGAGATATTCTTTCCTTTATGTTAAGTCTAATGATGAATCAACTTCTCAGAATTAAATGAAAATGTTACTTGAGTTGAAATTTATATTTATGCCGAAAAAGAAAGTGTTATTATCCTGGAATTCAATTTTTTAAGTTCTGTACACATAGGAAGAATTTGATGAAGCCTGATACAATTTTGAAGTCTTGGTGTCATTTTAGAATTTGCTGCAATCTATGAGGAAACATATATCTGTGAATTATTTTTTTAAATATCTTTGAAACTTAGTAGAATGTAGGTCCACCAATTTTCCCAGGCCAGAAACCATTTCCATAGTCTACACTTGACAATACTCAGAATTGACCATTAAGAAAATTCCAACTATCACGGATGAAAATCCACTTCAATTTCTTCCTTCTTAGCCAACATGGAAAGCGTCTTCTTTCCAAGTCACGAGTTTTTGCACATCCAAAAGTAGCAAGGACAAAACCTTGACATGGATGAAAACATGTGTTCATCAAAGATTTAATAAACCAAATAGAACAAGGAGAATAAATTAGAACAGCGTAAAATAGGAATAAAATAGGAAAAATTTAAAAGTCGTGAAATAAAACACATTAATTACCAATAGAATAAAAAATGTACCGAGAGTATTTTCATTTAAAGCACACATTAAAAAAGAAACCTCTTGTGCCAGTTAATTGAAACATTCCACATAGTTCAAAAACATAGTTGTGTGTCTTGTCACTAGGTTACACTAGTTTATGTTCACTTGCTAAATTAGTTCACATAACCCTTGATAGTGGATCTGCGAAAATGACAAGATGACCATCACCAAAAAAACAATGTTTACATCTTCTGGAAAATTTTTATACGTGTGCAGGTGAATATAACTCTTTCAAATGTTGACAGCCTTGTTTTGTAGAGTTAGTTACACACTCTGAAATAACCATGGAAGAATAAAGTATTTTGAAATTCTATTGTAACAAAACCCACGTGCCCTTTAGGCGCGATGTTAAAACTTTCCTTAGCCTTAAAATACGGGTAATTATGTCTTTAACCCTTTTGCTGCGTATTTAATTTTTACTTCTTACCTTCAGAAATGCTAAATATAACTCAAAAATTCAAAATCTGAAAATTTGCATGATCATAATTATGATCAAATAATGTGATTTTCAACTAGTAATGTATTTTAAATATGAAATTTAGCACCACATTGTCTATAAATCGCATAATAGTATATATTTTATATCGATAACATTATTTATGTCACATTTTACCCAAATGCTATGTTATTCTGCTATCAGAACCATTCTTTATTTTACTAGCAACCCACAATAGTGTCAAACTAATTGCTAAATGAGGATTTGACAAGCCTAATATATTGGCCTAATATAAACCTTATGTAATAAAACGTAAACTTTTGAAAATTAGGTTACATCAACACAACTTGAACAATTTTGTGCTACATTGGTGCTTTCCTCAGTGTAGTCTATAAGATCATACATCTGTGCTAGGCATGGTTTCAAAATAGGAATCAGGTAAAGAACCAAAATAAAATATCAATCAGAAGAAATAAAATAAATTTAAAAAAACTGAATTATTGAATTTTTCAATCGCCATATTAACCAAATATAATATTTATTACCCTTCATGTGGCACAAACTCATCAATCATAAATTAAATATTACTAACACAGTAGAATAACCGGGTAAATATAACAAGTACTACACTAATAAATCCCTCAACAATGTTTTCTGCCACATACATATTGCACATGTGCTACAAGTATTGAAATGTGGAAGTAAAGAAGCGCTACTATTGTTATGATTTAGCAGATGGTAATTGCCAGTTCTCAAAACTAACACCAGATGTCAGAGGCGTACGGGCATGCTAGTATGAAAAGTTCACTGTTCTAACACTTATGGCAAGTTGGTGGCTGTGCTGTGTTACTGATATTAGAAAATCACCCATGGTAGATCCACAAGTGAGTGATTGTGTTGAAAAGCACTATTCCTCGGTGTCGCAAGTTAACAACGAAATGAGAAGAAGTTACAATATATGAGGTGCAACAAACAAATATCATGCAGCCAGCTAACAAGTTTGGTATCTCAGAGGTTAATATACAGCTTTGGAGAAAACTAATTAAGAAAAGGTTAAGAGTGCCTGCGCATCAAGAAAAGTATTCAGAAGACCTAAGATTTGGAAATTACAAAACTTTGGAAGATCCCAACTCTGAATCTTACTCTAGCACCACCACTTAAAATGAGTTGGAAGAAGAAGAAAATGAGGAGGACTGGGAGTTGTAAATAATAACTACGATAATTCATTACTTAATTTTTGCATTAAAATAAAACTCCATCGGATTAATTAAATTTTTACCTTGAGGTATATTCGAGACTTTTATTTTTCATGTAGTACCCCTTCAAAATTTTAGGGTCATATTATGTGCGAAATTTTACTATACCCGAGCCAATACAGTAATTTAAGCCCTGCAAATACACAACAAATTATTTTTGTTATAAAAATGATTTAATATTGCTAAAAATTATCCCCAAATAATTAAGACCATGAAAGCAACTCTTAAATAACATTTACAACTAACCAATGTTAGAAAAAACTCATCTAAAGAGCTACTTAGCTTTGATCTTCTATCCTATCCACACATTTCATAGTCCTACATAGCCAATGATTCTTGCCAAACCCACAGTTTTTTTGTTTTTATCTAGTATCATAAACTAATACTAAAATCCACAGAAAAATCTTTGGGTGTAATAATATATGACCAGCATTTATCAAGAAATAGACCTTGATGATTTATATTTTTTTGATTCTGATTAAACTAGCTTGAAAGAGGAACAATAATGGAAACTACGTGCTCTAGACAAGAAGAACACTATTTTACATCAATATCAATGTGTCATCTCAATAAATTTAGTAACATTAATGTTCCACACTTCAACCCTAATCATGCAGCAAATTATACAGTCTCTAATGCAGCAAGTATATATTCACTACAACCCTGGTCAAGCGGCAAATCTCCCCACTACGACCCTGGCCACGCAGCAAATATTTCTTCTATACAACCCTCATCATGCAGCAAATATACCTGCCCATGAACGTTCTCTACAACCCTAGTCATGCTGCTAATAAACATACCCATATTTACCTTCTCCTATGTCATATATAATACTTTTTTTATAACTTTTGTTGGGTTTCAAAATTTAAAATATTGGCTAAAAAAACTATAATTATCACATTACACATAATGTTTTCTATAATATATATATATGTGTGTGTGTGTGTGTACTGTTATTTTTGTAGAAGTTTTTGCAAATGAAAGATGGTTATAAAAACAAAAATTTTCTCACATACAAGGTTGCCTTCAAACCATTATAAGCGTTCCAAATTCTCTTGAAATTATTGATGAATTATTTATGTTAAATATGTGATCAACACAGCCCCAATATAAATATTTAACAAACATTCCAAGTATTTATCTATTTATCTGCCGATGTTATTGTTTGTTTTGGAGGAGGCCCCAAATCCCACAATAACAAGAGTAGTGAACACAGCCCCCTCCATACAGTACTAACACACAGCTCACACCTGTTGTGTTGGTAATGCACCCAGGTGAAGGAATTCACAGCATGGCCCCACCGCTGACAAAGTTGTTGGACAATGGCTGTGAGTACTGCATTGCAATGGGTACCTTGGGACCCTTCTTGGCCCCTCGCATAGGATGGCCCCCACGCCTCCAGTAAGGGGCCGGCCTAGTCTTGGGGCGACCACCGTTTGACTCCCGTTCCTTGTGTTTGCGAGCAGTCATGTGCTGGGGACAGCAAACAATATGGAGGTTATCTCTGCAGAGCACAATGAAGACTACAGTAGTACAATTCTAAAGCAATATTACAGCAATTTTCAACCTTTTTAAACTCATGGCACATTGAACAAGGATCTAAAATTGTTAAGGGAAACCACCAGTCTCTTAAGGAGGGATTTTATCATTAAAATAACAAGGAATGTGTTTAAAAGTTAAGTAGCCAAAATTCTAATTATTGTGATTTTTAAAATTAATGGTGATCATAGATTTAAAAAAATGTGTTTCTATGACTCAATTTTTTGTTCCCCTCGATTCTTTTTGATATTTTTCCCAAACTCTCGCAGAACAGCTTGCAACTCTTTGTGGCACACCAGTTGAAACACTGTAATACTATAATACTTTTGTTCAATTTATCCATCCAGTGATAGGGTGAATCAATTTAGGAATATATCTTTGTGTGACTACTGTACTCCACGTATCAATGGCGAACCATCTTATCGTACATTCATTCGATACTAGGGGTCTGCGAGCTTGGTTATTTTTCATTCAAGTCGAACTCAAGTAGAGTATTTCTAAAAGCTCCAGAGTTTGAATATATTCATAATTTTAAAATGTAAATAGTAGATATTTGTTTATTTTAAATGTAAATATGTATCACATCGTTAAAATTTCAAATTAAAAAAATATACATGTTCTTAAAATATGAATGACAATAATTTTTATAAATACAAATACTTTTAGAAAAAAGTTAATAAATGGAAATATCTGTTTTTAGATTAGAAATAACACTTTAAAAAACATAATTTAAAAATAAGAACACTAAAAAAACATAGGGCCTAATAGAAAAAATAATTAAAATAGTTTCAACACTCATGTCTTTAAGGACATTAAAATTACACTAACAATTATAAAAAAAAGGTCATAAAATGAATAATTGCATGATGGCTTGGAAATTTACAATAAGATAGTGTAGAAACACTGCACAATATGTAACATTAGCAATACTAGCTAATGCTACATTGTTACTACCCGCCCCAAATAAACCAATACATATAGACATCCTGCAATAGTAACACTAGCAAGACAGCTAGTTTACATTAATACTACCCACTCCGAATAGTGCTGATACTCATAGACACCCTGCAATATCAAAGATCACAAACCTACTATGTCTAATATATGTGCTTTACTCACTCATTATATCTTCTGGCTTAGCACGAGTTCCATGACCGACTAGTTTGCACCTAATTCTAAAATGAAGAGAAGTCCTAACAAGCTATGAACGATGCAGCAACAAGATGTTCCAATAGAGAGATCCAGAAATGCTCTGATTGGCCTGGCTGAGCTACAAATGGGCCACTCATAATCTTGAACTGCAACTAACCAGCTGTTTGGTGGACGTAACTTGATGGGCGTACTTAGATTCAACAGCCAACTCACCATGTGTCTGGCGTACGTGACTTGGGAACGAGTCAAGTTGAACTACAACTAACTAAGTGCCTGGTTTACGTGACTCGATGGACATAGCTAGATTCAACAGCCAACTCACCATGTGTCTGGCGTACGTGACTTGGGAACGAGTCAAGTGGAACTACAACTCACCCATGTGTCTGGCGTACGTGACTTGGTGTTAGCAACGTATTAGCTGTGTGGCGATGTAATTTTAATATGAAAAACTCCCACCTCTTTACCCATCAACTAAACCTATATAACGAGGGAACTCAGTAAATATGGTTGACTATTACATCCGATACTTCCACGAGAAATCCTGTTCTGGACTTGGAAATAATCAGCTAGCATAGTGGACTATTATACCCAACGAGACGTCCTGGTATGGGCTTGGACATAATCAATCCTGGATGGCAATATATATATATACTTTTTATATTTTATTGATTATTTAAAATTTAAATGACCTATAATGGGTTTGAGTGTTTGAACACTTAGATTAATTATGTGATTGAAATCGTCCAGTGTAGGCGTCTGTAATTTTTCACTATAAGATTTATTTCTGAAAGTAAATTTGTGTTATGGAACACTTAATTTTTCCTTTTGCAGCTTGGGCGCTAGTCTCTTTGTAATTTCTAGAAATATAATAGGTAGCCACTTTTGATTCTTTCTCTTTCTTGGGATATTTAGTTTAAATATAAATTTTCATTGCTCTTGTGGTTACCAATAATTGTTTAAACACTATAATTTGATAATGTTTCATTTATAGGTAATATTTTGTAGACTTATTTTCTCTGGAGAAAATATTAGTGTAATTCATTTTTGTTGGTTTATAAGTTTTTAACTTTAACATTTACCGATTCGTTTAGTGAGAAATTACAAATATTCTAAAGTAATATTGCTTTGTTTTCTATTATAATGTTAAATATTAACAAGTAGGAATCTTGACGATTACTTCAAAAATGACGATGATAATAGTCCCACAAAAGTTTGAGTTATGTCGGGAAGTCAAGCCTTTGTGCTGGTTATTTGTATCTGAATTGGTATTTAAGCTTGAATTTAATCTTAAAATTTAAATTCGTTTAGTCTGAATTCACAATGGTGATTCAGGCGCATTGCTAACCTTTTAAAAGAGGCTCTTTAGCTCTTTGTTATTATAATAAGGTTGCCAAAGTTTAATGGTTTAAACTATTTAATATTTAAACTGGTTTGGTCTGAATTCACAATGGTGATTCAGGCGCATTGTTAACAGTTTAAAAGAGGCTCTTTAAGCTCTTTATTATAATATTAACGATTTTGTTATTTAATAGGTCTCTTTCCAGACTAATTCAAATAAATGAATAATTTACTTTGAGTATTGTGAAATATACTCTCAAATGTACTGCGCAAGTGCAGTCTCTGCCATATTTATATGTTTTTCAACACACTTCAGTTTGTTTAACTCTGTTATTTACC
Source organism: Timema bartmani (assembly GCA_902151455.1). Lineage (NCBI taxonomy): Eukaryota > Metazoa > Arthropoda > Insecta > Phasmatodea > Timematidae > Timema > Timema bartmani. The sequence continues at coordinate 18,038 of CABFWB010005547.1, read as the reverse complement.
TTGAATAAATAATTCTAATATTTCTTAAACTTTCAAATTTTCTACTATTTGTTATAATAATTTCCTTAGATTCCATCTACCCTCTTTTAGTCTATTGAGGCCGTAGCTATAAGACGAAGTGGCCGGTACAAATAATATAAGGTAAGTGATAGTGAAGGAAGTCAACCTTAAATGATAGGTTAGACCTAGATATTGTAATAAAATATTGCTCTTGATTATAAAAAAAATAATTCTAGCTCATCTGCATGAGAACTCTTATCTCAAGACTACTGGGTATTTATATATTACTAGGAAAACCCTTCTCTTTGCTTTCCTGGTTGTTGTAGCAAGTTTACATGCCAATAATAAGAAGCTGATTACCAACAATGCACAAGGTAAAACACTTACGAAATGCATTTATACGTAAATGGTATATTATATTGTAATTGAACAAGTTTAAAGGTTATCTTGAAATAAATAAAAATAATTAAACTATTTTATGTTATTTGTTTGGTTATTTATGTACTCTCTGAATTTTAACCTTATCAAAACTTGTCTGTAGAGCTACATTAATTTACCTATCTATGGTAACATAGTTTACTTAAAATTTGAAACAAAGTAAAATTTTTGTGTTCGTAAATTTTATATTAATACATATAAACTTTGTTTTATTAACAAAAAAATTAAGTTCAACCATGTCTAAAATTATGGCACTGAAAGTTTAACAACATTTACTACTAACCAAATTAGTTATCAATGATATCTAGAATAAAATAGCCTTGCTGCTCATAGTTCTAATTTTGGGTAAGCTATTTTAAGATATAGTCACTATGTGGCTGATTAAAACTGTAAGAATAAAACAAAAATTGGAAACTTCTCACCCATAGACATTTTGTTGTTGAAAATTTAATCACGCAAAAATATATCTTTATTTATATTTAATGAAAGAAATCAGCGTTTTTCTCACAACCTTTCTCAGTTTAAATTGAGACTTTGTCTACATTTTTTACAGTTCAAACTTGTAATTTATAGCACTATATCCTTTTTCCCTCTTGATTGGAAGTTTCAATATCCAGGTGTTAAAACAATTTTTAAAGCGAAGCCAATAATGAAAACAAAACCTATTCGTCTCTTTTAATTCTACTAAAAAAACCTTTCTGCCAGGAATAATATGAAAAAATGTTCCAAATATACACCAAAGAGGTGATAAAATTGAGAACTAGGAATATTGCTGGAATAGTGAAATATAGATGAGAAATGGAGTATAAGGAAATGGTAAAGAAAAATACTTTGATGAATCAACGAATATTTGGAATAAAATAGGATCTGGCTGATATTGTCTTGATTTAAAATTCATTTAAAAGAACCCGCTGCATCAATATTCAGATAGTCCATTAAATATCTGTCTAGCTAGGCTTCTATCAGTGCGCATTCTAGTTGCAAAATTAGGGAACTATTGTGGGTTAGTCCAACTAATGTCCGAGATAAGCGCTAGCAATTACTTGTAATGATTCTCTATGGACCGTGGACTTGAAAGTTGAAGCCATGGAGGCAGTAAAGTAATGTGATCTGTGGAGGCAGTTAATAAACAAGAACTACATTGAATTCTGATGAAAGTTATGATGAGAAGAAACGGTAAATGCTTTTTTAATTGTCACACGCGATGTTGTTTGATAATGCTTCTAAGCTTTGATTGTTCACATAGGGTTATTATATCTTCTGTCAAATTAAAATAATTACTAGAGATGGGGTATTCAAATCTTCGAATCCACTGAATCCTGACAAGTATTCGAGATTCGAGGATTCGGTGTTTCACTGGATTAGATGGTTGAATCTTTCACCTCTTAAGCAAAGCATAATATTTTGAATTCAAAGATTACTTAGTTAGGCCTACTTGAAAAGCACAACTTAATCTGTGACCATTATTTTGTCGGACAAAAGAAATAAGCATGAATAAATTTTGTTTTATATCTAACATGCCTAATACCCTACCCTCCCACCTCTATGAGAACCTTGACTCAACCTTTAGAGCGCACGCTCAGTTATGAAACTTTCACCTCACAAACTATCTGGTAAATATTTAATGAAGATATTAAAACTCTTCAAAAACTGAAAATAAAAACACATTTCACACGATACAAAGTCAGCCGCCATGATGTATATGTTTACTCGCCAGAGTGATGATTAAATAAACATGATTGTTAATTCTTACTACCCAACTGGTTTTAATCATCTACAACTATGCAAAGAGCCCCAATTTATTTCATACGATCATTAAGTTAGATATTTTATTGGGTTTCATGAAAAATAAAACTGTTTATTTAGGCTTACCGGCCTACATATTGTATATCGATTGTTTGTTTGAAATTGATTCAGGTAATCTGACCACTTTGTAATGCGCTATCGAGTTTTAAGAATCAAATAACGACTTGCTAATTCATAATTTGTTTTTAAATGGATTTTAACTAAGAGTTTTTTTTAATGTTATTGAAGTAATTGTAATATTATTCAAACATAGTCCTGCCTAATAAAATGGGTAATGAACATATTGCAAGAGTCGAAAATATGTTCATGTTTTAAATATAATGTATTCTCAGAAATCGATATATCGCAAGAATCGAATTTATTTCTTGTTTTCTACACGAAGATAGATAAAAGATATAAAAGAAAATAATAAAATATACTTGGGCATTATTGAGTTCATTATTTCCAATGTATGTTTAATTGTTAAGCATATTGTTTTAGTTTCTTTTTAAAATCTGTTTGTATTTTTATTTTTGCTTTCTTATTAAAATAAATTATAATCCTTCAATGATGATTAAAGTTGATCAAAAGGTAACTAGGCCTAATCTGTTTGCTTATTTCACATGTTTTTTTAAGAAACTTTCCTCATTCTATCAACACTTTAAAAAAACAAACTAAAAGACACTCAAATTTTGATTGATTTGATTTTTAAACAATAATATGAGACTAGATTGTTTAATTTGGCTGGATTTTAACCAGTATTTTGTGAGGGGTGGCTGGAGTTGATTAAAATTGAAAGCACGATTGAAATATATCTTAATTTACAGCTTAGGCCTATATTGTTGGTCTATATGTATATCATTAAAATTTCTAACAATTTGCTAGGATTCGGATTAAATATTGGTGATTCAAAAATAAAATGTAGATTGAGATTTGAGATTCGGATTCGACCCATCTCTAATAATTATCCAATAAAATTTTCCGAGCGCCAAAGGCAGTTTCATTCAAATGAACAACACATAAGTTATGTAGTTTTAGTTACTAAATAAAGTTAAATACAGACAAATATTAAGCCATTTATATAAAAATAGTCAAACTCTTACAATATAAAAACACACTTCTCTCTTCCTTTCTTAAAACACTTTTACACTTACCACTTCTTCAAAACTTCCACAGTAGCACATTGTTTTAAATTTTCAGAAATATTACTTTTTCATTAATGTCTCTTCATATGAAAAATAAACATTTCTGAAATTAAAAACAATGTGTAACTGTGGAAGTTTGAAAAAGTGGGAAGTGTAAAAGTGTAAGAAGAAATAGAGAAGTGTGTTTGTTATATCTAGGCCTAACCTAACTATCCTTTCAGCTAAGTTAATATTTCCCCAAAATATGCTTCAGTAACTTAATTTACCCCACAAGAAAACGTAACAATAATAAACAGTTAAAAATTTGAAGTGTTTCAAATCTAATTTATTATTCCTTAGTGTAATCGTGCATGATCATGTCTTCTGTTCCATTTCCATTCCTCTATGCACAGTTGCACATGTGCCTTTTATGGGCTCTCGCTAGACATTATTTTATTGAGAAATTTACTTCAATTGAATTTTTAATGCTTATAAAAGTTGATGCTGATACTTTAAAATTGAAAATAATGACTAAAATAATATTCCTAGCAAACAATATGAAATAATAAATGCTTTTTTAATGTAAATGTGTTAAGTTTGGTAAAATATATATTGCAATAAATAAAATCCACAATGATTTTAGAGAGGTTAACCAACATAATTTTATAACTAAATAGTAACTAAACTAGTGCTAGTTTTGCTGCTAAACGAAAGAGTTTTAAATATTTTAAGTTTGAAAACATTTAATATAATAATATATTCTGGATATTACATTTTTAATTTAACATAAATTATTATCTTAGAAAGGGACCAGGTAAAAATAGTAAAATGAGTCATTCGATTATTTAGTAATCTACTTAGCTATTTTTATTTTCATTGCTTTGTCATGGCAATACAAATAAGCAACTTCAATCGAGTATAATTCAAAATGGACCACAATATTGAATACATTTTCCGGTCAAAAGTGGTTTTAAAGATCTATTACGTTATTAATGTTAAAATTGAAATTAATTTTAAACAATTTGTTAATTAACTGAATGATTTATAAGTGGAAATGCTGATATTATCTTAATTAAATAGCCTATGCTTACTTTTGCATTTTAAAAATTGAATATTAAGTATATCAAGCGAAAGCTCGAGAATGACGAGCCTACAAAGCTTTCAATCTCGATCTCGAGCTTAAAGGACAAACTCGACTCGAAGCTCGAAATCCAAGTACTCTCAGAGCCCTACCAGATAAATACTTGACTACAACAAACAAAAAGAACTGTGGATCACCTACATTCTCTAAATTATATGTACAAATGGCTACTGCCTATTTAAATAAATTGATAAGTTGGTCATTATTATAAATGCAACCCTAAATTCAAAAGTAAATAAATAAATATTACAGTACTTCACTTAGCCCTCACCACATAATGTTAGATAATTTCAAGTGTGGTAAACCATGGTATTAGTTGTTTTTTTAAATCATCAATTTATTAAATTATTAATGATGTCATGTTTTATTTTTATGCATTTATGCTCGTGTTACACTTTAAGTTCGGAAAAACTATTATTAATTCTTATCTTGTCATGTTATTATTCAACAATAATTGCATATCTTAAGCTGCTGTGAATCAAGTAGTTTGTTGGCCCAAGTTCTAGTCAATGGAAGACTGGAACGATAATTCCAAAGCCACATCTTCAAGTAATGTTTGTTCTTTCTTCAAAATATAAGAATTGAATGTTCTAGTAAACTATGAATCTCTTGTACATTACCTTCCATGAGCTGGATCATTGAGTTGAGGGAAGCATTAAGTACATTTATAGTATATCTCTATAAGGAAAACCCCTTTTTGCTTTATGAGGTAATTGTATTATTTTTGGAAGAAGGCACAAGAAAGGTGGATGGATATAAACATATAAAAAGAACGAAAACAATATGACTTTTATAACGAAAAGAAGAACAGAGTTCACACTTTACATTTCTGACAGTGGACAAATAAGTAATGGCTGCCTCTTCAAAAAAATCGATGGTAACCCCCAATCCCTCGACCTAGGTTCGGTCCTTTTATGTTTCTATACACCCTTCTTGTAAATTCTTTAAAATATAATAAAATTACCTCATAAAGCAAAAAGAGGTTTTCTTTATAGATATATTTTAATATTCGCATCCAATGTCCTTTCCTGTGTTTGTCCTGTATGTTATTCCTTTTACTTACTCCTATCTAAGTGTCCTATCATTCTTTACATACATTATAGTAGACATTGATGCTTTATGGAGTCTGCTGAGTCTCTTGTTTGAAGGAGAGAAATAACTAACCTGGTCTAGCTGAATCTCAGAGTTGAGAGACACGTTGCAGACCTCACAGTAGAACTTGCTGATTCGAGGAGAGTCTGCCTCCTTTGGACCCTCTCCTGCACTGCCAGAACCAGAGTCTCCACTGGTTGTATCTTCTTTGGTGGAACCAGAGTCACCTATAGGCACCACTGATCATCAACACTATCCATTTATCCACATCACCTTACCTTCTTATGATGGAATGGTAAATCAGATGGTCACTGAACATAGGTGAGCACAAACAAAACAGAAACAACACAAATGTTGACACTAAAAATAAGTTCACTAGTAGTCGGGCCCAATATTTTGAATAGTTCTGTCAATTGATCAATATTAATTGTAAATTATCAGCATCCCCTGTGGAAAAGTATCGGATCTGGCCAGAAGATTAATCCAGATCTGGGGAGGACCTGAGAATCTCAAATATGGTTAGGTATGAGAATCTCAAATCTGTTTCAATTCAGAATATTATATTTGATGAATTTAGTGAGCATTTGTTTATTGAACAAAATTTGCTATGGATCAATTTACTCTTTTTATAGTTTGAAAATAACAAGATTCAAGTTCAAATTAAGATAAATTTATGTCTTTATTTAAAATAAATGTTTAAACATATTTAATGTATTCTTTTAATTCTGAACCTAGACATTCAAATTTATTTAAGATAGTTATTCGGGATTGACGGCTGAGGACCCCTATCTATAAAAACCGGTAGGGACCAGTGAATTAACTCAGACTTAATTATTATTTTATTCTATCACGCACACTAAAGAGGCCCCTGTTTGGTCGCTTTATTTTAGATAAACAAAAACAAAAGACTACAGGCTCATGGCAACAGAAAGCGGCAACAATAAAACAAAATGCGCATAGCAAATGCAAAGACACACAATACACAACATACCGACCACCAAAAATAACACATATTTTTAACAACAAAGTAAACACTGGAAGCACTACTGTACATTAGTCAATTTAGTCAATTGGTAGGGGACACAGCTTTTGTATCACCCGTTTGACAACACTGGATGACGTACGGACAGTAGCTGCTCAAACACGATTGTCAAGACCACGGTGGATCTCTTCCACCACTGCCAATCTCCACTGTAGAGGGGGAACATCATCATCCTTCAGGAGCACAACCATCCCTGGTTGAAGATTAAGGGATAAAGTGGTCCCTTGGAACGCTGCTGGAGATGGCTTAAGTAGTCGGATGACAACTTCCACAACCGCTGGGTGCAATGTTGAACCAGTTGCCACCTAGACAGTCTGTTCATGGGAATATGTGTGTAGTTTGACTATGGTATTGCGGTGATAGGCCCACATATCAAGAAATGACCAGGGGTCAGACTTTGAGGATCATTGGGATCGGCTGATAATTGACAAAGAGGACGAGAATTGAGGCAAGCTTCTATTTGTACACAACTCTTCAAAGGTTAGACTTGTATTGCCTACAACACATCTCATGTGGAGTTTCATCGACTCGACACCCGCTTCTCAAAGGCCACCAAAGTTTGGTGATCCTGGCGGGATAAAGTGCTATTGTATACCCTCAACACTTTCAAAACCAGCCACTTGTCCCTTAAACTTATCATCTTGAAATACTCTATAGACAGCTTGAAGAGGATTATAGCCCCTACAAAATTAGTACCATTATCATTGTAGATATTGTTACTTCTTCCGCATCTGGCAGAAAATCTATGAAGTGTGCTATGAAGGCCTCTGTTGTCAGATCACTTACCAGTTCAATATGGAGAGCCTTTGTTGCAAAACATATGAATATCGCTGTGTATCATTTTACCTTGATCTTGCTACACCGCCCACCTTGACGAATTAAGAATGGACCAGCGTAATCCACACCACAGTTCAGAAATGGCCTTGCTGAACGTACACAAGATTCTGGTAACTGTTCCTGTCAAGAGTCCTTTGCCTGAGCAAGGACAACACCACAAGCTACATTGATAACTTTTGTTCACAAGTCTCGGCTCACAACTAGTTTCATCTTCTGTGCATGCACATACCCACTTTCATGACGGTACGAATGCACACACAACCTCCTACCATTTTTGTGTCTTTGTCTTGCTGGATGCTCGTTACCTTGAAGATCGCCATGTGTAGTGTTGTGTACTATATTCATTTATATAGTCTTGTTTAGTAAAGTGTCACTGTGTTCATTTGGACATTCACGTCTACGATACTCTTCATAACCTTTCTAACAGTTCCATTAGTTGTTGAGCTGCCCTTGCCTTTAGCCTGAAGCATTTCATACACTTGTGGACTATTTGGTGTACAACACTCTTGCCATCCACTATCCAATATCGTTGTCTGAGAACTGCAAGTAACAACTGGGGCCCAGCATTAAGTAGTCTTAGATGCTCATTTTGGATGATTAATCTTGTGAGGTTGGAGCTTGCTGTCAAGATGATAGGGTGTTTCTGGTCGTACTCAACCGCTAAATCAACCTCCCACTCATAGATCACTATCCTCGTCAAGGAAAGGATGAAGATCCCTCCAATTTCTTTTAGATCTTGGAGATCTTTAACCTCCTGTGGATATGATGATAGCTGTAGCTGTCTGATGAAATGATACAAAGTTTCTCTAAGCTCCTTCACCGTTATCAGACCTTGTTGTCTAATTTGCTGTTTCCTTGCATTGGTTGTGGAGCGAAAACAATAACTTATTACTCACTGAGATCTGGTTAGTGATGAGAATCTCATGACAATTTCTTCAGGATTTTGTGTCATTGCTATATACACTGCTTGGTTCTTACATTCGGGTGTCTCCTCCTTGGGTGTAATATACTTACAATGTGGCCAGCTAATCTGGCCCGTACCACCATTTGTTGTGCTTGCTCCTCTGTAAAGGATGTCAGCAGGATTGCATTGTGTTGGAACATGTTTCAGATTATAATCTGAGACCCTGTTTGCTACGAAGGTCTTCCATCTTGTAGGTGTTTCTGCCAGCCATGTTAACACAACTGTAGAATCTGTCCACAGATGTATGCTGTTAACGAGTAGACATAACAATGATGTGGTCTTATTTACAAGTCTCGCCAAGAGTAAAGCACCACATAATTCCAAGCGAGGCAGTGATATCTGCTGCAGAGGTGCCACCCGTGACCTAGAACACAGAACATGTACGCTGATGTCACCCTCTTTGTTGACACAGCGAAGATACAAGCAAGCTCCAAATCCTGCTTCGGAAGTATATGCGAATCCGTGTATTTGGATGTTGGTTATAGTGCCATGACACTTAACCAATCGTGGTATTTTTAGGTGTTTAGGAGTGGCATTTGATTGTAGAGCAAAGTCCATTCTTCTTGCAGTTCTATGGGAAGCACATCATCCCACTGCAAAGGACATGACCATAAGGACTGCATAAATCTCTTTCAATGAAGGATCAATGGTCCAAGAAGACCGAGTGGATTAAAGATATGATACCTAGTACTATCCATTTAGTGATTGGACCTTGATGAACCTTCACACATATATCAAATTGTAACTCACCCAGTGCAAGCCTGTGGAGTTGGAATCGACCCCTTTCCAGTGTTTGAATTAGATCTTGCTGTAACTGCTTAGCCCTGTGAAGATTATCATGTCCTGTCTGAAGATCATCCATATACATATCCCTTCTGATAGCTTCTGAGGCTTCAGGATAATTAACTGATGCTTCATTAGCTAGCTGTATGAGACATCTGGTTGCAAGAAAGAAAGCAGATGATGTACCATATGTTACAGTTGTTAACTGATAGTGTTCTAATGGTGCCTCTGGGTTTGAGTGCCATAATATGTGTTGTAAATGATAATCTCTTGGGTCTATGCAAATTTGTCTGTACATCTTAGTGATATCAGCCGTCATTGCATATTTATATATATGTGTGTTCTGAAACGCAATACAATAGACTGTAGATCCTATTGTAGGTTAGGACCAACCATGAGAATATCATTTAATGACACTCCACTTGATGATTTGGCAGAAGCATTAAAGACGACCTGTGTCTTTGTGTTTGTGCTACTTTCCTCATTGACAGCATGATGAGGTAAATAGAACGCTGGTTCAATAGTAGCATTGCACTCTGACCTTGGATTAGAATGAGGTGCAGGCAACAGCTTCATGTGGCCTAAGCCCTGGTACCCCTCCATAAACCTTACATGATTTTCTCAAAAACTTTGTCCTTGCAGAATTTCCTTTCCAGATGTTGGAATCTGTTCTTGGCACCAATGATGAATTCACCCAATGAGGCGTGGTCTATCCTTCGAGGCAAATGCACGATGATTCTCAATAAAGTGCTGCTCACAATACCTTTCCTCGTTGGTGCATGGAAAAGATACAAACTCTTGTTCCCAGAACCGTTGCAGCTGCTTGCTTAGGTTAGGCTCATTTCTCAAGAAGAATGATGTGGAAGATCTCGGTTGCTTGCTTCCAGAACTCGTTGGCATCCTTCTAGCAAGAATTCAACCCAATTCTGTCTCCTGTAGTACAGGATGATTTTGATCAGGTGTCCGCCACCCACCCTTTAGTAGGTGCAGGAACAGTTCAGAGCCTAAAAGCATGTCTAGATGACCAGGGTTGTGAAACTGATCATCTGCTAGCTTAATGACATCAAGGATACACCACTCACCAATGTCTAGACGTGTAGCTGGCATATCACATGTAATATTAGGAAGTACATAGCATTAGCTGAGTACTCTGAAAACCTTGACATTAATTGTACGTCTACACTCTGTGAAGCTGTAAATGCAATGTCATTGATTCCTGCAATTGGCAATAGGGTGCACTGACGTCTCAAATTTTAACTGCTGAGCAAGTGTCTCTGTGATGAAATTCGACTGTGAGCCACAATCCAAAAGTACTTTGCAGGGATGAGTGCGACCCAGGTTGTCTATGACCTTGATGATTGCTGTAGACAATAACACTTGAGTTTGGCTTCGCTGTTTGAGACTACAATAGCTGCCCTGAGTAGGACTTAAACAAGCATTATCTGGTTGTTTGCACTCACCCGAATCTTTTTGGTAATGGCTGCCATGGTGTCCACTATTTAGACTTGGCCTAGCTTTGTTCTTATGCACACCTACTGGCAAATGCCGTTCATTGTGAAGCAAGGTATAGTGAAATGCGCTACAATTCTTACATTTGTGTGTGCTAGGACACTCATTTACACTGTGACCTTCTGTAAGCAGTTGAAACATAACCCTCTTTGTTTGACATATTGCTTATCATACAAACTGGCATACAAGAAACCATTACATTTGTATAGATTGTGGGTGTTATTACCACAGTAACGGCACTGCCTTTGTGAAGTGCCAACTAGTGAGTTGGTGTGGCGAGGCAGCCTCGTCACCTTGAAATTAATATCATGTTTGCCTAAATTGATATATTCATTATGAAAAGGCCTAATATTTTCTAATGCCTACCTTTGGCGTTCCAAAAATCCAATGAAACCATCTAATGTTGGGAATGACTTATTAGAAATTGTTAGCTCTCATTCTCGTCTCGTCATAACATCAATTCTCTGTGTAAAGAGATGGATAGGAAGTATGTCAATGTTGAGCGCCCTAACTGCATTTAAGTTACTCTTTGCGGTGTTAATGAATTGTAGTAATTCTACTGCAGATTCCTTCTGGATAGGTTGAATGTCTAGCAATAATTGCCTTATAAGGATATATGCAATAAGAAGTTTGTTTTGGTATCTATCCTCAAGTACCTTCCATGCCACTGAATAATTATCTTCCATTAGAGGTAGGTTTTGTACTGTGTGGCTTGACCTGAAAGTGATGACACAAGATACTGAAACTTCTGGATTGTAGGCACTTGTCCGTTTTCAATACCATGAGCTTGAAACTTTCCACAAAGGTTGTCCATTTATCATATTCGCCATCAAAAGTAGCTAGTTTTACTGCAGGCAATCGTATGCCTGAATTTATTACAGGAGTGTGAACTTGAATTTACTGATTCTGCTGACCCATTAATTGTTAAACCTGGCGCTACCGTAGTTTGTTCTATTAAATCCTGCATAGTTGTGCAAACTGTGTAATATTTATCCTCAAATTCTTGCCTGTATCCTTCATTTTCAGTAGTTGACTCTAGATCAGTTTGTTTAATTTGTAATTGAACTACCTGAAATTTGTCCCAGATTTCACTTAATTTCTTATAACGTACTTTTACTTCATTTATGCTTGTGTTTCTTTCATTAAAATGACCTATAAATGTTTGCATACGTGTGAGACTTCCACTTACACCACGATTTCTGGTTAGTGATTTAAGTTGTTCTTGCGCCATCATTATTTAAAGCAATCATGAGATGCCAGAGACATACCCTATGCAAAGAAACTTTTTTTTAAACCTTCTAAGTTAACTTGCTATAGTTGTGAGCATGACAATGCTTGTTGTGATGAAACTCACTATTAATTTGACTTGCTATAGCTGGCCAATCACATGACATCACAATCTTGTTGCATGTGTGCTCTCTCTCAGTCTACAAGCTACGCTGGTTGACTGTAATGTTTATATCCAGCGAAGTTGAAACGGTTCATAGAGGTCCATACTCATTATTAAATCCAGTGAATAAATGTAAAATACAGAATAGTACTAAAATAAACGTTTGAGATACACGGCTTATTGTTATACTCTCGAGAATATTACAGTGATAATGCTATTTATGAGGCTTGCTCATGAATCACTAACGTCACTGTAATCTAGTCTTTTCTTAACGATCCGGGGATTGACGGCTGAGGAATCCCTATTTATTGTGGTGAAAAAAAATATTTATATTTATTATTTATATTATTATTTTATTTATTATTATTGTTTATTCTGTATGAATATGCGAATGAATTTTAATTTATAATATATATAATGTTGTGTTGGGCACCAACTACCAACCACTTTTATTTTGTGAGGTAGGTAGATTTTTATTATTAAATAAATTTATCCCCATAAACTGCTCAGCGGTAAGACGAAAACCCTTTCTCTCAAGACCCCTGGACTTTACCTAAAGTTTTAACTTAAGTTGGACACTTACAACCGAAGACTTCCTGAAGCTGATTATTATTCTTGCCCTGGACATCCAATCTACTGAGAATATCTATACATGGGATGCAAGTTAAAAAAAAAATACAATGTACATTTATGTAATAAATAAAAAAATGACACAATTAAATTTAAAGAGTGATTGTAATTATTGTTGTAAATGAAATCCTTAAATAAACCCTACCTAGTAAGGCATACCTCCTATGTTATAAAATTAATAGAAGTATTGTTGAGCAATACTTGAAAATGTTAAACTCTCAGTTGAATCGTGAGGATGAAAAAAATATATATAATTATTGACGAAGGAATATTTCTTTAAATAAAATAACAGGATTTTAACCAAAAAAAAAGTATCCTTTATAATATGTAACAATAATGTTATAATTCTTTAATAAACAAAATATTATTCTGAGGTTGACAAACTGTAATCTTTATGGTTTGAAAACTGAAATTATTTATTCTTCTTTAATAATTTTAGGTATTATAGTCAATTATTTAAACAATGAACAGGATGAGTATAGATGAATTTGATCACACCCAAAAATGTCCGCTCTATTGCGAATGTTGACCCAAGGCTCCATCAACAATTAAATTCCAGGCCTTAAATTTCAACAAAATCTTCCCTGTAAACTTGCACTTGACCTTCCTCAAAGGTTAATCCTTCCTTTTAGTGAAGAATGAAAATTACAATTAACCATAACAAAATATAATTAAAGGATCCCTAGATCGAGTCCTTTCTTATGCTTCCCAATAACAATTTTCGAGTCAACAAACAAAAACTTTAACAAAACACAAACATGTTCTTTTTGTTTTTTAAATAAACAATCTCCGGGGCCTAAGAGAAAATATAGTCACCGAGATTTATAACAAAGAATAAAACAAACAATCTTAACTATTTAAATATTGAAATTATTACTATAAAGATAACTAACCATTATAATTTGAACATATGAACATAAGTCATCTTTAAAATTAATTTAAATTTGGCACCAAAAAAAATCAAACAAGAATAATAATCTCTTCAGCTAGGGGCAATTATTTCTACAAATGACAGCCAGATGTTATAAGCGTCCAAGACGTCCGAAATAAACCACTCTCTAAAGCAGATAGCGTTAAAATCACGTACCAACAAAAATAATAAACATGGCGGGTTGGCAGTTTGGCAGTTTATGAATCAAAATAAAGAAAGATGATTTAATATAGTGAAATAAAGGTAAGTAGATTATATGTATAATATATACTTTAATTGTAAATGAATAAATCATGAATAATCAAAACTTTAGGAGTTGTGAATAAAATTTAAAACAAATAAACAATAAAATTGTCAACGTTATTATATATTTGAAGAATTGAGTCAACTGACTATTAAATTTATATTATAAGTAATTCTTTTAACAAAAATAACATTACAGAAATAACAACTGGGAGGACCACTGAATTAAACAACTCAGACTTAATTATTATTTTATTCTATCACGCACAAAAGAGGACCCTGTATGGTTGCTTCATTTTAGATATACAAAAACAAAAGACTAGAGGCCCATGGCAACAGAAAGCAACAACAGTAAAACAAAATGCGCATAGCAAATGCAAAGGCACACAATACACAACAATGGTCTACTGTTTTTTTCCCACTGTAGTTTCAAAATGTTGCATACAATAGCTATTAAAACATTAAATATAATTATGGGAGTGTTTGGTGGTTATATACTTGAGCTTTAGCCTGATAACTCAACTAATTTTACATAAACACTACCAAATGTAAAGGTTCACAGATAAATATTATAGTCAATTACAAGTAATAAGATAATTTAGATACAAAATACCATACTGGCCCAAATATAGTAAAGCATCGCACATATTACTACCCTAACATTTGTATATAACTATAAGGAAAACCTCTTTTCGCTTTATGAGGTAATTATATTATATTTGTACGTTCCAAATATAATACCCTAAAATTTTGGAAGTGAAAAATAAAAGGTCTAGAATTTATCTCAAGGTGCAAACTTAATAACTTTGACACAATTTTAGTTTAGCTTGAAACACCAAGGATGACTTCTTTTCAACACAATCACACACCAGAGATTCTGCCACCAGCTAACAATGACCTTCTGAATTACCAGTTCAATTACACTGAAAGGTATGAATACTCTCTCTTAGTTTTGACCTTGAGTTCATTATTAAATGTGTGCCATGATTTTTAAGGGTCGGTATAGTTCCAGCATGTGATGTGGAATAATATGTTTTCATCATTATGTTAATAAAATAAGCTTATACATGGGTGAACTGAACTGCCTTTACACTATCTTCAGGGTGGCTACACAACCTTTATTATAATATTTCCTGACTTTTCACGGTTTTCCAGACAGCATTTAAAAAAAATCCAGATCTAACCTTTTTACAACTTTTCTTGGTGGATGGGAATTTTTGATATATTATATTGAATATATATTTTCGAAAAATCCTAATCCACCAAACACCAAAATTCTTACAAGTTCTTTTTTTTTCTAGTATTTAATATTTAAGGTATGATTTGTGGTCCTGTATAAATGTTTTATATAACAACTATTGTATAACCATCTTATGTTAACATAACTAGCTGCAGTGCATTTTGTTAACAGTGGGAGACAAAATCTCTCACTTTTATTTAAATGTTTGGGTATTTAAATTCACTGACTTTCTTATTTTTGATTAAATTCCCTGACATTTCCCTATTTTCCCTGTCTGTAGCCACCATGTAGCTTCCACCCAGCTCTGTGAACTTTTAAGTTAATTTACGGACAAATTAAACCAAAACTTCTGTATTAACATGGATCAACTTAGCTAAAGATATTATAACATGTGTTTTATCTAGGGTTGAACGGGAATTACTTTTTTTACTTCGGGGCGGGAATGGGATGAGAAATAAGTCAAAATATCGGGATTTGGGATGGAAAGTTTTAAAATTATGTTTTAGAATAATTTTAGATTAAAAATAAATTGATTTCTAAACTAATATGATAAGACTTGTAAAAGTTATAATTTTTTAAAAATCTGCTTCAGTGGCAGCATGATCCTAGGTATAACTCATGCAATAGACTAGACTGCCGATGACAGGGATATTCTAGTTCGATCCTGGCCGGGTGGTTTTTCTTATATAGTTTCCCACTCTATCCACACAAATGTGGGTACACCAAGTCAATCGTCCTCATTTAAAACATACTAGAGTCATCGTAAATTGGCGTGTAGCCAGAACAGGTAATTAAAAGCAGTGATAAAAATTATTGCAAAAGGTAATAATAATAAAAAAAATAGAGGTGTGTGAATATCATTCCTATCCAATCAAATAAAATTTTGAATTATTATCATATAATATAAATCAAAAAGTTAATTTTATAATATTTTTTATGGAAATTATTTTTATTAGTTATTTTCTTTTGAAAATGGTGTTTTTTATTTAATTATTTGAATAGTGCAAAAAATACTGCAAAACATTATATCTGGCATCTCTTCGATGTGATTTAAGTATGAAACTGCAAAATATTATCTAGGTAAAACCTATGCATGACTTATTTGGTGCTGACTGACAGTTCACAGCTGACAGCTGACGGCTTTGAAACGTTACCAGACCAAATAATTAATCCCTATGTTGAACCATATGATCTACAAAAAACATGTGTTTAACAGCTGTAACTTCTGACAGTCAAAATTTAGGTATATACCTAAATGTTGAGTGTCAGAAGTCAGCTGTGAGCTGTCAGTCAGCACCAAATAAGTCGTGGAGCTACTGTATGAAACCTCTTAAAAGTTACTTAGGTTTAATAAAAACCCTTAAATGTTCTCTAGGTTCAATGCCCCTTAAATGTTTTCTCTAGGTTTGATATCCCTTAAAGGTGATTATTTAACACCCCTTACAATCCCTAGCTGGATCGCCAACAACAGGCACATTGATCCCTCATAAATGGTTGACCTTGGCAAGCTACTTCCTTCCCCCATTCGGCTCTAAATCTTTGAAGCTCTTTCCCTTGCTGAACCTAACAAATAACTGTTGATAAACAGAACACAATAAGTCATGTGCCTCCCAACTTGTCTCTCTACAAGCTGTGGTGGTAAAATAACCTAACAAAGAAGACTGTCTACAAAATAGATTAACAGTGATGAGTCAGCAGTAACTGCTAGAACATGAACCTTTGTTTTGTTCCTTGGAGCATTATGTTTTGTTTCCTAAGGCACTATGTTTTATTTACCCGCCAGAAACTTTTCAGGAAAAGGTTAATCCCGAGCAACCAAGGGGAAATGATATATTTCCGACCTTTTAGCGATTCGGGATCCCGGCCATACCTAGTTTTATTTTAACTATTTGATTCTTTCCCTTGCTGAACCTAACAAATAACTGTTGATAAACAGAACACAATAAGTCACGCCTCCCAACTTGTCTTTCTACAAGCTGTGGTGGTAAAATAACCTAACAAAGAAGACTGTCTACCAAAGAGATTAACAGTGATGAGTCGGCAATAACTGCTAGAGCACAAGCCCGCCTTTTGTTTTGTTTCCTAAGGCACTATGTTTTATTTCCCCGCCAGAAACTTTTCAGGAAAAGGTTAATCCCGAGCAACCAAGGGGAAATGATAAATTCCCGACCTTTTAGCGATGATTCGGGATCCCGGTCATACCTAGTTTTATCTTAACTATTTGATTTTAAACATTGTTATTTTTTTTGTCCAATATTGAAATAATTTAAAGTAAAATTTGCATATTAAAGACATTTATAATAAGGCAGAAGAAACATATAATTCTATTAAACAATAACAATTAAAGCTATTAAAAGAAACTTGAAGTTAATTAAAACTCTTAATTCACTTGCCAACCATAGTAAAAAAACCTATTGATTTAAAACTCCCAACAATACCTCTCATCAATTATAATGTCATTACACTACATTACTTATTCCTCTTTATAATTCCAAATACTACTGTAATTTTATTTATTTTATTGTAAATTCAAGCTTATTTTGAACTAAAAAAACCCACTATTCTTACCTGTACAATGAACTTGGCTAGCAAAATTTCATGACCAAAATCATATTTCATGACTTTTTTGACGGTTTAATATCTCTGGGACACTTAGTCAAGTTATAGGTTGATTGATTTATAAGCACCTACCTCCATCCTGTGTGTAGTTCACACCATCTGCAATAGAGGTGGACACAGTGTTACCTGGAACAGGTTTACCAACACCCACACTTCCAGATGAAACTTTCTTCAGTGCTCGCTGTTTATGCTTGTTGCCTGAGACAATGAGAGGGATTTCTTATGAGCTACAGCAGCCAAGTTACACTTATGATAGAGCTACATGGCATA